>APFE030994996.1:4671-21736 GCA_000404065.3 Pinus taeda | reverse complement strand
AAACACATATACACAGATATTTCCCACTGGATCTCAAAACCAAGACTACCAGCTTGATTTTTCATTATGTTCCTTTCATTGTTACAATACATATTTATACATGCTGAAGCATCCAATACCATGGACCGAAAAACCATCACGTCCAATACCATAGACCAAAAAGCCATTGATCCAATACCATGGATTGAAAAACATCGTGTCCAAAAAACATGTGTGAAAATCATGCACAAAACCATAGGTGGGTCCGCCCAACCTAACATAGGGTCCAAAACCAAAATTTTCCGGGGCGTTGCCCCGGACTCCATAAAGTGGGGTTACGGGTACCCCTCAAACCCCCGGTTAACTATGTGGAAAGAATATAACACAACCCAACATTTACAACAAGTGGAAGGACACTAATCAAAACCCCAGAAATGACTCACATCCTTGCACATATATATAAATGGATCCCTCATCTGAGAGATCTAGAGGCTGGAATATTGTAATTTGCAAGGAAGTGTTGATAGTTTGTATTTGAGAAAGAGAATTGTATTTTTGGTGTGATCTTGTTATTTCATGAGGTGAAGAGGGCTTCATGTTGGGAGGATGATGCTGGATCAGACAACTAGGTTGTAATTCTCCCTTCTATTTAATAAAGTTCTTTGAGTTTTCTTCCATATAACTGTGCCATTGCGAGTATTATTATTTATGAATGCCATTGTATGTTCATTATATTTTGATTCCGTAATGATTATGATATAATAGATCAAGATGCTTTGATGGTTCTTTGTTACTGTGTTTCTACAGGTACTCTCCAAGTGGAACAAGTATGGAGAGGAGTTGCAAGCTCTATCAAGGGGGAGAGAGAGAAAACAAGGAGTTAAGCGGAAGATCTAGGTTGGTCCCTTTGTCTTTCTCTTATCTATTATACATAGAATAAATCATCAATTTCTTTAAACTATTGTTTCTAGTGTAGCTGCCAAACCTAGACGGTTAGTCAATCGAAAAGACACTAGTTTTCCCAGAAACAAAATGGTGACTCCACTGGGGATCGAATAGTTGTTTGTTTTTTGTTATTGTTTGTTTTATAAACTATAGACGAATCTTGAAGTCAGCCAGGTAGCCTTCGAACTGCTCTTGCTTTGCAATTTCATAGTAGATGAATGTTTCTTAAGTGAATCTCCCATTTAGTTTTGAATTAAGCATTCGACTTACAAGCAATCTAGATGCCCTTTTGGTAGCTCAGTAACTTCTCAAGGTCATTTCTTTGTACTTTTCTCTTTACTGTCCATCATAGCTCAGCTTAACTCACTAAAAACAACTTCAAATTTGAGCCAAAACCCACTTCAGTTGCGCTCCCTGGCCCATCGCACTGTCTGTCACTGTAAACTAGTATGCATCGCACTTCTGAGTGTAGCAGGTGTGATGCATCCTTGTTTCTATGAAGCCTAGGTGCGATGACTGACTAAACCTATTTCCATTCTTGAAATTTGGGGTTTTTTTCCTTGTTTTTAGTTCTGTTTAATTCATTTGCTGCTTATGAACAATGCCTCATTACTGAAGCCTGCTTGCATTACATAGATCAGCCTCCTTTGATTAGGATTAGTGAATGATTTTATGTATTTGTCCATCATTTACAATCTTTTCTCAAAAAGTTTCTTAAATCGATTTATCGTTTTGGTACAAAAAGTGTCATAGCTATCTTTTTGTGTCAAAAAGAGAAGTGTCGTTGATTCTTCCTTCCCTGAATAGTCAATTGAACTTTTATTCAAGTATTTGATTTGATTTTTTGATATTTGAAGTGTCGAAAGCATTTTCTATTCAAAATTAAAAAGTGTCGTTTAGTCTTCCTTTCTATTTTGAAAAAGAAATTGTCGAAAATGTTGCTTTGAGTAAAATATTTCAGATCTTTGCTATACTTAGCTTTCCTTTTTGGCATTTTTCACATTAAAGAGAACGAAAAACAAATACATGCATTTGAATTTGCATTTATTTTTTGTGCGAAAAATGATGTAGGAAAATGCACTAGTGTGTGCTCTTTGCTCCTTGTTTGAAAGAATCGTAATTTTCTTTCCCTAGTAGCTAGGATTTTCATTGATCAAAATAAACAATGATTGTTTATCATTGTAGATTGCATTTTTAGGAATTTCACAAGAACATCATGTGTTGAACCATTAGAAGGAAAACTTTAAACAAGATCAACTCTAAAATAAATCTCAATGAACATAACAATGCTTTGGAACCTAATGCAACACATCTAGAGGTCTACGCTAGAGACGTGTTTCGGCATCGTAAAAACTAGTAACTATCATTTTCATCAAAGGTTGGGTGATTCCTCCTCCTTGATACGAAAAGTGTTAGCATGGACTTGTGTTCCCCGTACCGTCGAGTATATATTGGGAGACCACAATAGGCTTAGATCCTTTATCCATAGGAATCCGTGTCTGCCGCCCTATCAATCACAATGCACTAAACACAACATTTGGGAAGATTGACTGTCATACATAAGTCCTTGGTAATTTCTCTTTAATTTATCACCAAGGTGTATATTGCAGTTTTGTGATTGGTTTGGTAATCCCTCTTTCTAGATTTCCAGAGTAGTCACTTGCATTCCTTTTCGACTCTTTAAAAGAAAAGGTCCATCTGAGCACTTGTCACCTCAGTCTCATTAAAAATTGAAGGGGACTAGAGTCATCTTTAGCTTTTTCTCGACTCTTAAAAATTGAAAAATCAAAGTTGTGTCAAAGCGTCATTAAAATTTATTGAATTCGAAATAACATCCATGTTCCTTTGTTGATCTTAGGTTGAGACAATGGAGTCCACCAATCAAGGAATCCCTTTTGATGGGAATCCTAGTGCATTTTCTTCTTGGGGAAATATTGGTGCTCTGCATATGGCCACATTGTCCCTTCTAGGAATTACAATTGGCCTACCAGTATGGCTTTTCTCAACCTCTGTGGTTCCAAATACAGTGATTCCTCTGCAATCGAACTAGCATCTAGTTGATACTGAAGTTGACCCTTCACCTTCTTCTTCGTTTGTTTCTCCCTCCCCTTCTTCCTCTTTTCTTGGTGAAAATAGTGATGATAGTAATCAGGTGGCTGAGAAGAAGAAGAAAGGGAAGGAGAAGAAGAAGAAGAAGCTGATTTAGCAAGGTGGCAACCATGAATCATCTGGTGAAAATCTACACATTAAATCTCCTAAACCCAAATTTCCTTGCATAATTTTTAAAGGAGACCATTTTCATCGAGACTGTCCTTGCCTTCCTCACATCTTGAGAGAATGGTCTCCCCGTTCGTACCGTCAGGTGTCACCAACCTCTAGTGATCATGTTGACAACACACCATCAACTAGAAATAGTGGAGCTCATGGACAGAAAGGAAAGGTCAAATTTCCATGTAGGTTATGTGATGGGGACCATACCCTTCATTGTTGTCCTTTTTTGGATGAAGCCAAAAGAGTCTTGGATAACCGTCCTACTTCACCGCAGTGACTCCCATTTGGATACAGGAAACTCTCCCTAAGTCCTTTACTAGTTGAAAAACCGAATGACTTAACTCAACCATCCGACGAAATACCTATCACTAAAAGTGAATCTTTTGAGTCCATACCCGATGAAAGTCAACAGATCGAGGTGAAAGTTGACCCAGTTTTACCTTCAGAAGATCATACCCTTCCTGAAGAGAGTAAGAATGATACTGTTCAAATTCTTGTTATTACTTCAGAGTCCGATGAACTTGGGGGCCATCCATCCGTTCCTTCACAACAGGAGGAAAATCCCCCAGTTCCCGCTACTCAAGGGGTTAATTCACCTGTTTATTCGGTACGCCCTCCAAGCAGTCTAGTCACTTCCTTTTATTGGAATCAACTAGCAAGATATCACCTTCCTTGTTATGTATCTTTCCGAATCATAATATAATTTTAAAAAATGATCATGTCAGGAATTATCATAGATGAGGGTGCATTAGTGAGTATCCTTTCCTCAACTTCTTGGAAAGCGCTTGGTTCGCCAACACTTATGCCTGTTACATAGAATTTTTCAGGCTTGAACAAAGGAACCAATCGACCGTTATGGATCCTTCCTAAGTTACCAATAACTTTGGGATGGAAAACCATTCACCTAAATGTGATGGTAGTCCCAGGACCGTTAGACTACAATCTACTCCTTAGACATGACTATGTTTACAACATGGAGGCTATTGTTTCAACACTCTTTCAAGTGATGTGTTTCCCACATGAACGAAAAATTGTCACTATTGACCAGCTTTCATTTCCTGGTTCAAGCATAGCTCCAAGTCGATCATCATCCCAAAAAGGTCATTGTACATCAGTGGTATCTCTTCAACCTTCATTCCATCCACCCGATTGCCATGAGTAGTCCAGTGAATGTAACGAAGCTTAAGGGGCATGCACCCTTGTCTATTCTGTGGACAAACCTAGCTGAAAATATAATTTTCCCTGTAGGTTATGTGATTGGTCTAAGACACCATTCACCTTTGTCTACTCTATGGATGAAGCCAAGGAAGTTTTTTTTCTATTCTGCAGACGAAACAATCCTACCTAACATGGTTTCCCTGTGGGTTATGTAATTGGTCTGACACACCATTCGGCTTTGTCTATTCTGCGAAAGAAGCTGAGGAAGTGTTTTGTCTATTCTGCGGATGAAACCATCCTGCCTAACCACAGAAGTTTCCATATGCCTACTGGAGTCTCTCCTTTTCATCATGCTGAGGGCATGCAAACCATTTTCAATTTTCATTTTCTAGCTTTTTAGATTTTTAGATTTTTAGCTTTTTAGTTTTGATAGCTTTTTAGTTTTGTCGTTTTTAGCTTGCATAAAAAGAAAACAAAAAAACCAAGCATATGTTTGTTCATTTCAAGCTTGTAAAAACAATGAAACCCACACCAAGCATAGTTTCCCCATGGTTCAAGCTCGTTACAAAATGAACCCACCTTCGGTAAATAACCTTTGTGATTGCCATGCTATTATTCTTTTGAGCCTTGATTGTGTTCCTCCCATCACGTCCATTCTTTTGGCTGATCATACGCTTCCACTTGATTATTTACCCTTTTTGACAAACAACTGCGATGAATGGTCTTACTAGCCAACCTCTTCACATCACCATGTTTTGAGAAATTCCAAGCTTACTCAGAACTAGTTGCTACCCTAAATTCCACTCGTTCCTCAAAATTGAGTCCCCATTAAACTCTTTTCAGACTCGTTAAATACGAAAAGACTTTTGAGTCCCCGTCAAACTCTTTCTAGACTCGTTAAATATAAAAAGATTGTCGAGTCTCTGTTAAATTCTTTTAAGACTCGTCAAATATGAAAAGATTGTCGAGTCCCCCTTAAACTCTTTTCAGACCCGTTAAATATGAAAATATTGTTGAGTCCCTATTAAACTCTTTTCAAATTCTTTAAATATGAAAAGATTTTCGAGTCCCCATTAAACTCTTTTAAGACTCGTTAAATATGAAAATATTGTCGAGTCCCCGTTAAACTCTTTTCAAACTCGTTAAATATGAAAATATTGTCGAGCCTCTTTTAAACACTTTTTAGACTCATTAAATATGAAAATATTGTCGAGAAATTGGCATTTCTAGCTCATTAAAGTGATTGGAAGTGCCATCCCTCTTGTATATTTTAATTTTTTTAGACCCGAGGGATGAGAGAATTTGAGCGCTTGTCTTTTCGGCTTGTTAAAGTGATCGAAATGTCATCCCTTTCGTATTATTTTATCCCTTTTTGGACTTAAGGGATTATTCTATGAAAAAGAACTCTTGGAGTTTCCTTTTCATCCCTTTCAAACTCTCTAAACATAAAAAGGACCGAGTTATCCTTGTCGTTAAACTCGTTAAAACAATAGCGAAAAACTTGTCGCAGATGAGACATAGTTTCCTTTTTGTCCTTTTTCAAACTCTCTAAACATGAAAAAGACCGAGTTATCTTTGTCGTTAAACTCATTAAAACAATAGTGACAAGCTTGTCCACCTAGACAAGAATGAGTTTCACTATCGCTAAACTCGTTAAAACATAGCGACAGGTTTTCCTGAAGGGCAAATTATAGAATAAGCATATGTTATCCTCCTCAAGCTTGACAAAAATAAAGAGGTAATGGTCAGAAATGACTGGGGAAAAAGGGAAGAAAACTTGAAAATTTTTATGGTAGCAGGTCGCTCTTGAACATGACACTTTCACTCCATCACCATGATTGAGTTAGGTTGGATTATTCCGTTCACTGGTCATTTCACCATTGGGATTCCACACCATCCATTTGTTGGGGTTAACACTACCAATTCATCTCAGTGTTGCTGATATGTTCAAGAGAAGTCATTCAGTTAAGAAACCACAATCTAGTTAATGCCTCATCCACTGCAATACCTTCACCCTCCATTTTTCATGACCGCCATTCCTGAACCTTGTGTCATCAGTTCATTTTCACCTCCAGAAAATCATTTGCTTCATTTTGTGTCGTAGATGTGGGATATATTAAGGCCCTCTTATGACAAGTTACTTCTTGCTGACATCAACTCATTATCCAAGAATTTGACTTAGAAACACCCCTTTCAGTACTTTGAAGCTTGCATGCCTCAAGGGCAAGTTTCTCACTTCCGGCGATAGGTTGACATCAATGGCCTTTAACCGAATGATTTTGCGTGGTGTTTGACATCGGATCATATATTCACACCACGTGAATTGTACCGAACTACCTTGAGGTTCATCATCATTATCTTTGATTCCTCTCGTGTCTGTTAATAGCTCACATTATTGGCTGGTAATCAGGCGATGTCTTTCCATGTTCGACTTCAGAAAATACCTTCACATGGATCGACTTGTACATCGGGCGAAGATTGAATGAGTTTGAAGACCCTAGATCTAGTTTCATCCATCCAGGCTGCGATATATTCAAGGATATAAAGACATCAAATGTACAAAGAAGCTGCACAGATGGTCATCTGAACTAAGGATGATGACTCTACATTTGAAGAATCACCAATCTACATATACAGACGACTACCTTTTTCTATTTACATGAAATGAATTTATAAAGCTGAGCATGGGAATGCCTGCTTCAGCTAGATCATGAAAAATTATATTATGATGATGTATTGTATTGTATCTTATACAGGTCACCTTCCAGTTCGAAACCTCAGATGCTCATGTTAAAGCATTTCACCCGACATCAAAGATTTGCGACTTCATGCTTTAGGGGGAAACTGTTATAGACATATTTGGGCACTTCAACCCCAATATTATATGTTGATAAACTAGGGATATTCAACCCCTAAAAGTGTTGTTTCATACCCTAAAATAACATGGTCAACTGATTACATCATTCCCCAAAAGTTTCACCTAAAAAACATCTAGAATTGGCCTAAACTAGACCATACTGACTGCTCCACTGTCAGGATGCGATGCATACTCACTTCTACACTAGCTAGGTGTGATGCATACCGATGAGGCCTTTTGTGGGTTGTGATGAGCAAAGATGGACAAATGTCCGAGACAATTTACTAAGTGGATGCTCAGGGAATCTTCTAGAAACTTCTCCTATGACACTTGCCTCTCTGAATTCGCCCAAGGATGCATAAGAGATCCAAGAAATATCAAAGTGGAACCAGTTACAACAAGTGGAATGACACTAATCAAAGCCCTAGAGATGACTCACACCCTTGCACATATTTATAAATGGATCCCTCATCTGAGAGATCTAGAGGTTGGAATATGGTAAATTGCAAGGAAGTGCTAATAGTTTGTATTTGAGAAAGAGCATTATATTGTTGGTGTGATCTTGCCTTTCATGAGGTGAAGAGGGCTTTGATGCTGGGAGGATGATGCTAGATCAGACAACTGGGTTGTAATTCTCTCTTCTATTTAATAAATTTCTTTGAGTTTTCTTCCATATAACTATGCAATCGTGAATGTTATTATTTGTGAGTGCCATTGTATGTTCATTATATTTCTAATTCTGTAATGCTTATGATATAATGGATCAAGATTATTTGATGGTTCTTTGTTACTATATTTCTACAGGTACTCTCCACTGGACCATACTAACTGCTCCAATATTAGGGTACAATGCATACTGACTTCTACACTAGCCAAGCGTGATGCATACTGATGAGGCCTTCTGTGGCGTGTGATGAGCGAGGATGGACAAATGTCCAAGATAGCTTGCTAAGTGGATTCTTAGGGAATCTTCTAGAAACTTCTCCTATGACACTTGCCTCTCTGAATTCGCCCAAGGATGAGTAAGAGATCCAAGAAATCTCCAAGTGGAACTAGTTATAACAAGTGGAATTACACTAATCAAAACTCCAGAGATGACTCACACCCTTGCACATATCTATAAATCGATCCCTCATCTGAGAGATCTAGAGTCTGGAATATCGCAAATTGCAAGGAAGTGTTGATAGTTTGTATTTGAGAAAGAGCATTGTATTGTTGGTGTGATCTTGTTATTTCATGAGGTGAAGAGGGCTTCATGCTGGGAGGATGATGCTGGATCAGACAACTAGGTTGTAATTCTCCCTTCTATTAAATAAATTTCTTTGAGTTTTCTTCCATATAACTGTGCAATTGTGAATGTTATTATTTGTGAATGCCATTGTATGTTCATTATATTTCTGATTCCGTAATGATTATGATATAATAGATCAAGATGCTTTGACGGTTCTTTGTTACTGTGTTTCTACAGGTACTCTCCAAGTGGGATAAGTACAGAGAGGAGTTGCAAGCTCTGTCAAGGGGGATAGAGATCAAACAAAGAGTTAAGCAAAAGATCCAGGTTGGTCCCTTTGTCTTTGTCTTATCTATTATACATAGAAGAAATCATGAATTTATTTGGACTATTGTTTCTAGGGTAGCTACCAAACCTAGAGGGCTAGTCGATCGAAAAGACACTTATTTTCCCAGAAACAAAAAGAAAGAGTAGGTAAATCAACATCAAGATCGGTAAGATAAGCTAAACTTGGAAATTCGTTTGATGATTTTAAAACATAAATTCTTAGCATTCTAAAAAATCAAGTAGAAATGTTAAGAATGCAGGGTCAAGGAAAATAAAACGCTGATATTTGTGTTTCATAATCACATGATGTTAAACATTGTCCATCATTACCAAAGTTGAAGGAATTTTACCGAGAGGACAATGGAGAAAGTCAATCACCAATGCAACTATGTTATGTAGCTCCAAGAGGACCATGAAATCCTATTCAACCTAGTATGATGCAAGAGCCTAATTCATAATTTCAAGGTTATGAATATCCACTTCAAAGTAATTGGAACACACCCTTTCCTTGGCAACATTAGCCATCTCAACCCCAAAACAAATCTTCGCAAAAAAGTTGGAAAGGAACTTATGGGAGCCATCCACAATATCCTCAGTATTTTTCTCAATATCTTCCATACCCAACTCCATGTTATCCCTACCATTCATCTCCACCACAACCACAACTACAACCACATCCATCTCAAATATCCACTCCCACTCAACTACCTGTACCACCATTTCCAAACCCACACATTGAAATTGTTCAACCCACTTACGATGCTGAGGTACAACACTTCCAAACATCTCCTCTTGAGATCAATGGTATTCACCATAGCTCAGGAAGAGTATTTCAAAAAAGAGATTATCTTGATATCATTAAAGTACCACATCCAAAAGAAGAAGATTCAAATGAGAAGACCACTTAATCACGGGTTGCACTTGAGGAAGAGCAGACTTCAAAATCATAGATCGAGATAGCTCCCTCATGGTTACCATCCAATCCTCCATATATTCAAGAGAACAATCAACAATAAGAGGAATTCTTGAAGGTCATGATAGAAGAAGACATCCAAGATGATCCAAATCAGCAAGTGGACCAGAGGCATCAAAACTATATTGAAATATGGTTCCAAATAGCCATTAAGTTGCAATGATACTCTCTTCTTCAATTCTACTCGATATCATCAAGGTCAAATCATTTAGTCTCTAAAATCTAGGTACATGTCAAATCATACATTTCAAGCCTACACATCATTTTGTATGTAATGTTGATGTGCACATGGCTCCATTGGAAGTATTCTTATACTTGAAAGTGATTTTGTTTTTCAAGTAGAGTAGGGTAGAAAAAAAAAACAAGAGAACAGATAAAAATATCAGGTGAAACCCTCCTTTGAGGTGCTTCATTTGAAAAACTCCATGAGGCAGTCAATGGGATGGGAAAAAATAAAAGAAGTGGAAAAAAGAAAAGATCCTAGGTGAAAACCTCCTTTGAGGTGCCTAAGAAGACCTACTACTTGAAAACCTCATTGAGGTGGTTAATAGGCCTAAAAGAAAAAAAAAAGGGGGGGGGAAATAAGAAAAATAAAAACTTTGCTTCATGGATCTCTCTGATGAATCCATGTACTCTCCAACATTTGCAAGATACGAAAACAAGTTGGTACCAAAAGAAAAATTGGTCAAGCCTAGTCAAAAGAAGTCAAATTTTGACTTTCTCCTCCTTTTCTCAAATGCTCCAACAAGGTCAAGGCCATGTCAATCCATCAACCACATCTATTTCCACCATCCACCCATCATTCTCAAGCTTCTACCATTCAGGTTTCTCATTGTCCTAAAAAACTACAAGATGCTTTGTTTTACTATAGGAAACAAAAATACATAGCGCATAAATTTGTTTTTGCCATAAATTGAAAACCATGCATCCATTTGCCGATCTGTTTCAAGCCGACATGGATATGGATGATGGTAACATGCCCAAGAACTTTCAGCAAATTCCAATGCACGGTTTCCAATAAATTGGCCTCCATCACCTTTAGCCATTTTTAGGTTTTCTCGACATCCGTGAATCCATTGACCAATTTTTTTTATGAAGAGGTGCATAATGATGATTGAAATATGCTCAAAATGTTTCAAATCAATCCATTCTACTCTTTGGGAGATATGGAAAAAACAAGCTAGCTATAAAAGGTTGTCTTGAAAAACTACAAGATTCCCTCAAAACCTACAGGATGTTGGGTTGTGTTATATTCTTTCCACGACTAGCCCACGTAGTTAACCGGGGGGTTAGAGGAGGTGTGGAGCCCCCCCTTTGTTGCACCGATTGCGTAGCAATGGGGTCACAGGGGGATTGGAACCTATGTTAGGTTGGGCGGACCCACCTATGTTGGAAATACTACTAAGAGGGGGGGTGAATCAGTGTTATCAATTTAACAATATTTTATTTCCATAAACAGATTTATATACGCTACTTCTGTTAATGCAACTTGTGTGTATACGCAATTGTGTTTATACCAACCAATGTATCCCTTGCAAACTTATAATTTAGTTAGTTGATCTTTAATCTATGTATCAGAACCATATAAACAGTAACCAGGTGCAATAAACAGAACATGCAATCACACGCATGAACAAAAGATATAAGGTGGAAACCCAATGTGGGTGAAAACCACTTGCTGTAGTCATTTCTATCTTTCTTTAATAAGAAACTTCCTTTTACAAATTTTTTACTGGTGCAGTATTATACTAGTACGCAGGCTTCTACCTGCAGAAGGCTACAACCTTCTCTCATTCTCTAGCTTTTCTTGGAATGGAGCTACAACCTCCTTATCTCTTCTACTAGCTGATGTGTTTATTAGTACATAGGTGCTGACCTACAGAAGACTACAACCTTCTCTTTCTTCCAGGGACAACGTTTCATATATTTTCAGACTGGATCCATCAATAACATCAATTAAACATCAAGTATATTTGCATCAACCAATCTCCTTTGCACCAACCAAAATCTAAATCAACCAATCACTTTTCTGAATGTTATAACCTGAATACAGTAACAGTAACCATAACCTAATCCAAAACGCTGTAACAGCAAACAGAAGTAGCTAAAACATATTTTATGAGGTGTACACTACTTCACTGTGTCAAACCTGCGTGCATATGCACTTTTCTCAAGGCAGGCCTGCACATACGCAGATTTGAAATGTCAAACCAGCGTGTATACGCGCCTTTGCTATACTGAACCTGTAAAGATGATTCAACCTTTGCAACTATTCAGACATCAGTTATACCCATTTCATCATATTTACATATTATGACATGAGCCTATTATTTAGATAAAAGATCAAAACCACACAAAGATACTTCTCTTCAAGCCTTAAGATCTTGACCCATCAATAGAACTTATCCTTCTTCAAGCACTCAGGTTCCTCCTTGATTCAGATCCAACTATGCACCATAACCCAATGACTAGTAAGTATTCTAGATCTTGCTCTTCATTAGATATTCAATACTTGGGTGCATTTGCCTAATGATCTCCTCCTCCTTTTATAGTCTTAGACCTTACTCAATACCATGGTCGAAAACCACTTAGAATTAGTACCTTGGACCAAATACCTAGGGTCAACACTTCGGACAAGATACCTTGGACCAATACCATGGGTTAAAATACCAAGGACCAAATACCACAGACCAAAACCAAGTTTTCCAACATGTATGTGCTTTTCCTTACATGAAAGTGCATGTATACGCATACGCGCCTTTTTTTCTGCAAACCTACGTGTATACGCGACTTGGTCAAGGGGAAGTTGCATATACCTCTTTTTCCTTCATTCTGTGAGCCTGAACTATAATCTATCATCTGAGTGAGTTGCCATCAAGGATAAAGCCTATGTCATAGTGTCAAATCTATGTCATAATGCCAACAATCTCCCCTTTTGGACTTGATGGCAACCTCAAGTCACTCTCCCCCTTTTTCATCAAGGGAAAAGGGTTATGCTCCCCCTGAGTACATGCTGAATTCTTTGATATGCTGAAGTGTGTTGTTCATGCTCCCCCTGACTATAAGCAACGTCTGCAAAAAGATGTTCTACAAAAATAACATGACTTTATACATCATAAATGACCTTCCTATCACCAAAGGCTCATACATACATCCATCTCTGATCCAATTGGGGATATATCAATATTGACTCATCCACCCAACCAATTGGGGATATACAAAAAGTTTATACATGATAAAAAAAGAACATTAGATCATCCATCCCAGGCATAGTGGGGAAACAAAATAGGTCGTTACATGACCTTGATAATAAAGGATATACATGACATAGAGACAAAATATCTAAAACAAGACTATGATAGTCATGAGCAACTATCATCAGCAACATCTGTCAATCATCATCCAGACTAGCAACCATGATCTCCCTCTTCACCCGTTCCACCTGAATCAAAAACAACTATGAAATTGTACCAAGATCTTCTAAGATAATGCCAAAAATGCATTATTAGAAGTATATTCTCCCCATGAACCTATGCTAGATGATTAATGTTAGACCCATATCAGACTCTTTTCATCCTGAGTCTGGCCCACTGATATTCTTCAATCCAACATATACACAGCTGTATCCACAACAACCAATGTATGTATGCAGATACGTTTCATGAAACTCACGTACAACCACTGTTCTCTGAAACAGAGAATTGTCAACGGCAAGATGATGCATCAACTACTCCTAGCTTCTGTCTGAGGTATTCAAATGTGTCTCTGGGTAGTTGTTTGGTGAATATATCAGCAACCTGTTCCTTGGAGGGAACATACTCCAATTTGAATTTTTATTCAAGCACTTGTTCCTAGAGAAAATGATATTTGATAGGTATGTTCTTGGTCTTGGAATGCATGACTGGATTCTTTGAAATAGTGATTGCACTTGTATTATCACATAGAATGGAGATGGGTGGAGTACATGTGATTTGAATGTCTTGCAGTGTTTGCATCATCCAAAGGAGTTGTGTGTAGGAAGATGCAGTAGCCACATATTCTGCTTCAGCTGTAGATAGTGCAATTGAACTTTGTTTCTCGCTGAACCAAGAAACTAATCTGGAACCCATAAAGAATTCACCACCACTAGTGCTTTTTCTATCATCCACGCTTCCTACCCAATCTGCATATATATATGCATGAAGTGTAAGATCTGTATCTCTAGGTGTTGATGCCTCGAAAATCGTTGCACCAACACTGGGGGAAACCACCCGGTCCGGACCTTAGTGCAGCTCCTTTTCCGTTTGGTGTAGTGGCTCCGACTGGGGATAATGGGACCAGTTTCCCAAAAATAGATAAATGAGATGAATGAATACTTTGTAAATAACAGTAATGGTAGGTGGATGAATAAAGCTATTGACAGAAATGCAAGTAAATAAAACTATCCCGGGAATCTATTTGAACATCTAAAGCGTAGCTTTTGATGTTCTATATCCAAAAAATACAATTATATAGATGACTGCATTTATATAGACATAGATATTAAATCATTCAAGATTGTTGTACCTAAGTAGTTAGGTGCAGCGATTAAAGCAATGCTACTAGACTTTAAACATTCATACTATTAACGCATACATGATTAAAAATAAGGCATATCATTTAAACATCCAATAATGGCATGAGTAAGATTTCCTGTTGTTATGCATGCATACAATTAACAGTAGCAAGAATAATTACACAGCAAAATAATATACGCAGAATGAATCCAAAAAAAAGATAGAAATACCATTTGAATAGCAAGCCACTCCCGATATGAATCGCTATGTATAGCTTCTACTTTGACGCATCAACATTTCTCAAATCAATGACAGTAGTGCACAATTGAATTAAGAAAATTTCTCCATTAAAATAAAAGCAGGTGGTCGAGTTTCATAAAAGAATAGAGGCTAAAGCACAATAGTGCAAACTTCAGTCTGTTAAGTCTTATACAAAATTTTACGACCCTTTCTAAATGCATGAAAGGGTCTATAAATACTATGCTAATCTAAAATATCTATAAAACAGAAAAGCTAACTAAGCTGATGTCAATAAATTCTATTTGCTATTTTTCTTGCTGGCAATCGGAGGAGCTGGATGCTGAATCACTCTATCGGCTCCTTCCCTTTGTACCTGAGTTGATTGATGGCGAGCATTGGCTCAACTTCAAGAGGTTTGTTGAGCCTGGAACGGAGCTGGGCAGCGTAGGTGGAGTCTTGGATATCGGGGATCATGCATTGAATGGCATCGGTTAGGCATTTGAGAGCAGATCTTTGTTCATGCGGCTTGATTAGATACCGCCAATATGCTTCTATGTTCAAGTTGTCAACCGCGGTAATTGTCCTTGCTCTTCTCTCTAAATCAGGGTAGCATGTTTGTTCCAATATATTTGCAGTAATAATTTTGCCAGGTGTGCATTGGGTAACAATATTGGCTAGATAGAGAGTATCATTTACTAGATCAACCAAGTTACCAGCGGTTAATGTACATCTTGATGCTGCCCTTTCTGCCTTTAGTATTTGTGTTTGCCATTCTGTAAACAGTATATTTTTATGGACCTCCAGTATCCGAGGCAAATTGGCTTCCTTACCTGACTTTGAATCTTGCCATTCAATGTAGCCTGTGATATCTTCTTCGGCTTGATTGTATTCTTCTCTAGCCTTTTCTACCTGCTCGCTCACAATCGTGGCTAATTCACAGAGTGGTTCTGCTTGAGAGAGGGATTGCGCCAAGATTTTGATTTGAGAAACAAGTGCATTGTTGATTACTATTGCCTCTTTTTTGAATTCTTGTATCTGTGCATCCCTCTTGGTAGCTTCTAATTGTGCTGTAATTTGAGCAATGCGTTCATCTTTGGCTTTCAAAGATTGCTCATTTGCCGCTTTTAGTTGCTCCACTATCTCTGCCAACTTGCTTTGTCTCTGGATCGCCGCCTGGGTGATTGACTGTTTCTCCTCCTGCCATTGCTGCATCAATTGGCTATTGATTCTTTGCTGTTCCGACAGCTGCTCGCTTATGCGCACTGTTTCTTGTTGGTGTCCTGCTACTCGCTGCTCAGCTTGTGTTTGCCGTTGTCTGACATCTGCTAATTCCGTTTGAAGAGTCAAAATCTCCTGGTCTTTCGTCTTTAAGAGAACTGCTACCTCTGAGGCCTTGTCAATAGTGGCAGCCGAATAAGCTCCCACATATTGTGACAACTTGGTCAGGTCATCAGAGGGATCAAGTTTCTCTCTCTAGACTACGTTGCCCGTAAGTGATTGCTCAGGAAAGAGGGGAGGTTGATCAATCCTCTGCCTTTTCCTTGATCGCTTTACTACTGCTTTATGTTTAGGGCTGTAGAAGACGTTCAGTGGAGGAATGTCTTCTACCAGGAGAGTGATTTGGTCACTAGGACCTTTTGGAATTATCTCTACATTCATAATTTTGGGTGGGCCGGTGGTTGTGCTCAAAGCCTGGGATGAGTCTTCCTTCTATATGCCGCTGCTCTTAGGAGTCTCGGTATTCTGTGAATCCTTATCTCCACCGATAATGGTACTAAAATACTGCCATTCCATCTGCAGCTCGGGGTCTTTAACAGTACCCTTATTAGTATCGGTGGTATTTTGCTTTGACTGGCACTCCTTTAGCAGCTGTTCTTATTTCTCTTTCTCTTGCCTTTCATGTTCCTTTTGCTGGATCTCTGCCTGCTCCTTTCTCAGTCTGTCTTCCTCTTCCTTTCTCAAACGTTCTTCCTCTTCCTTCCTTAAGCGTTCTGCTTGCTCTCGTTTGAAGAGTTCCTCTTTTTCTTTTGCTAAACGCTCTGCCTGCTCTTTCTTCAGTTTTTCTTCTTGTTTTTTCCTCTGTTGCTGCTTGCTAGGCTCGCTTGAAGACGTCGCTTAGGTCGGCATTATTAAATCCAGGGGCAGAGTTTGCAACCTCTGCTCCCTGAGCTTATTGAATTCAAATAACCCTTCGTCATTATACCTTGCTTTAGCGAGCTCTTTAACCTGACCAATTGATTCTGCTGAAGCAAACATATCATCAAAAATATCCTCTTTATGCTCAAATGTTGATAATTTGGCATGTTCTAGAGCAGCGTATGCATATTTTCTGGGGTCATATGCTCTGTTTGGGATTATAGGAAGGTTTAGAGTTTGAATTTTCATGGCTTCTTTTTCTGCATGTTTTAAATCATGTAAGGTGAAAACTCCACATCTGAAAGGAAAAGTTGGCCAGCCCCTTTTTTGCTTGTTCCTAAGAGTCTGTGTGGTACTCTTAGCTGAAAGTTGGTAGGCAATTTCCCGGGCTAACAATTTATCAGGAACATATA
>APFE030994994.1:0-24084 GCA_000404065.3 Pinus taeda | reverse complement strand
CACACTTCCCAGCTCATCCTGGCATTGGGTGAACTTCGTGAGATACTTGGGCATACTGTCTCCATTCTCACACTTAATGTTTCTGAGTTTATCCTTGAGCGCCAACTTCCTTTGGTCGTTCTTGCTTCGGAATAAATATATCAACGCTTTCCACATCAAGTATGGAGAAGTCTTTCCATGCAGGCTGGGTACAATGTGATCCTTCACGCCCTCCAACATAATCCTTCGACACTTTGCTATCTTCTTTTGCCAAGCTGCAACTTCAGCAACATCAGTAGGCTTTGGGACTTCAGCATCTATGAACTCCTTCAACCCATTGTCATCTAACACCGCCTCCATCCTGTCTCTCCATGCAATATAATTCGAGCTACCTTCAAGGGAATACTCCAATTGCAATCCATTGAAAGACATTTCAACTTCGACACCAAGAAAACACTGCTGCAAATTCGAATTCCACCAGCTCAAAACTCAACTGCTTCTGATCTAAAATTTGTGAGAATAAAGTATTTCACATACAGAGATTGACTGTATGGGCATTCACCGGATATCTCACCTTCCAAAAAAAGGATGAATCCAGAGGCTACCTGGCCCGATTATAAACTATGCCTGAAGAAATAAAATGTAATCACTTTCTGAATAATAGATCTGATGATCAATCCTCGCTTTGATACCCTGTAGCACTTTTTCTACAAATCAACCAGCTCTGATACCATGTAGAAATTTTGAATAATATGACACTTATTCACAGAGATTATCCTGATTATACACTATTTGCAGAACATGCATAATACATAACCTCCTCTACGTTGATCATCAACAATTTGTGGAATTAAAACAATTGCATGCGCACATTGATACATCAAACACACATATTAACACAATATGTAACTGGGGAAAGCATAGGACTGAAAACCCCTCAACTATCTGTATATTATATTGATTGAGAACATGTAACAATACATAGTACAATACTCCTCGCAAGTACTCAGTACTATCTCCACCTGTTACACACAAACTAGCTTAGATCTGAATCAATCATAGGTTCAAATATCCTCCGCTGCTTGCCTGCCTCCACTGCGCAATCCTGCATGAGAATAGATGAGAATGGATCATCCAAACTCGTATTTCCCTTGTGTTGCACTACGCAATCATCATTGGCAATCTCAATCCACTGATTGTGCAAATATCATGCACAACTATAGTCACAACTGACAACTATCTTGCCCTTTCACTCACCTCTAACACTTGTCTCCACTGAACTATCCATGCATTGAGTTAACTGATGTATTCTTTAGTTTATTTATGAGTTAATAATTAGTGAATTAATTAATAATTAATTCACACCACTCATCACTACTATATTTTTTAGTTAGACTAAATACAACTAGTTCAACTAAGTCAAACTGAACACAACTCCTTCAACTCCTCATTCAACTCCGCCAAAATTGAATCACTTGAGTTCTAACTGAAGTCCTTCATGCAATAGCTCAACTAACCCATAATAAAAGCGTATTTCCTTCAGGCAGTTGCATGTGCCATATCTGTAGCTCGAACTGAAGTGCTGCAAGAGGATAAGATAATGTTTATAGTCCAAATATTATTAAGAGCTAATAATATTCGACTGTTCTATTTTTATATTGGCAGTCTAAAAATAGACTCCGCCCATATGTCTAAAAATAGAGGTCCATCTATTTTTACCAACATGACCAATCATCCATTAATAGCATCCTGCAACTCATAGACCATGATCCATATGTCTAAAAATATACATAGTCTAAAAATAGATTTTGTGCCAAAAATAGCCCGCGGGCACACTTAGTGACGACGACTTCTTTTCACTAAGCTCCATCATCTTGTTGCATTTTCAACATCATGATTATGGGTGTATGGTTGTAATGCAGTATCCATAGCATGTTTAATAGTCCTGACTTGTCCACCCCTTTTATCCATTTCCTTGGCTCCAGCGCGGTCACACCAATGTCCTTATAGAAGGCATGACGCATGAACTGATCAGTCGCTAAGTGGGGGAAGCACTCAGTATCAGCCAAATCCCAATACTCCAATTTTAAAAGGGGGATACACATCAATCATGTTCTGTGAAATGCAATATTGTCGGGCAACAATAGTGTATGCAGCGTGACCTTGCTCTCATCAATGTCCTTTGGGGCCTTTTCCTTGCCTCGGCACAGGGGAATGCATTCGGGTAGTTTAGAGATAATGTCGGACCCTTCAACGTCAATGTCTTTAGCCCCCATGTCAAATTCATCCCCACCCATATTGATTTCTTTAGTGTCTTCTTCAGGTTCTAGGTCAGCTACCTTGCCCTTCTCCTACGTGGTGGGCTTTTCCTTCTGCGGTTGTTTTCTAGGTGGCATTCACACTGACGGTGTCACTTTCTACTTATATTTCTTCATTTTCAGACCCTCTTTGGTCAGCGTAGTCCTCGCCTTGGATGACATCAGCGATTTGGGTACCTCTACAGGTACTTCAACACTTGATATCTCTGGGGTAGCTCCCTCAACTGCCATTACTTCTCTAGCACTCACGGTTTCTGCAGGCACCAACATGATACTAGAGAACGACTCGTGTGTTTCCTTTGGCAACTTCTCAAATGCTGAAATCACTATCAAATATTCAAAGTACTCATGGTTCATACGTTCCTGAGAGCTCAACACTTCAATTCTCAAAATGCCAAGTGTTTTTCGCTAGGCAGCCACCTATAATTTATAGGCATTTTCGAATTCAAATCCGAAGGTTCCCCCAAAATTCGTTCATAAATGATGGATTGGTGGCAAATCTTCAAAGATCTTGCCGTTAAATTCTTACTTAAATGCCACTCCCCCGCTCCATTTAGCCATTTTCCCACTGTCAAGTCATGAACAATGACCATAATGGTCACTTTCTGGCTTCCCTGCGTGGTCCCTTCTTTGATAACGTAGCTCCCCGCGCATTTCTGCTGACACTATGACATTCCTTCATTTCGTGCAGTTGCCCAATTGCACAGCTCCACAACCCGGGCAGTGTAGTTTATAGTCCCGTGCCTCCTTTCAGCTACTTGGAGCGCCAAGACTGTGCTTCCATCATGTAGTCATCTAGCTGGATCACCGTGTATGGCTTCAATTAGTTGCCATTCACCCTCCATGGGAATGGATCTCCATTCAACTTTACCAATTGAATTTCTCCACCATCGATAATCTCCTTGATGACATAGGGCCCCAGCCAATGCAACCGAAATTTTCCTAAAAATTTATCAAACTTGTTGTCATATAATAGAACTAAATAATTTATTTTAAAGGTGCGAAGTTTGATATGCCGATTGTGCCATGCCTTTTTGCGCTCCTTTTGAACTTGTTGATGGAATCCAACTAGAAATCTATCCTCTTCAACCTCTGTTAGCTGCGTGAGCCTCTCCTGTAGGGCTCCACGTTCCGCCATTCCTATGAATGCCACTATGCATAGACTAGGTACAATGTACTCCATCGACATCACAACTCCTACGCCGTAAACCCGTCTGAAAGGTGTTTGTCTAGTCAACTTCTGGAAATTTGTTCTATAAGCCCATAGCACTACGAGCATGCGCACATCCCAGTCGTTTCTTTGAGCATTGCAAACCTTTGTTAGTGAGCTCTCCAATATTTTATTAAACGCTTCCACCATCCCATTAGCCTGCAGATGATATGGCATGATATTTTGATGGTAAACCTGAAATTCCTCCTTCAATGCGCCAATCGTCTAATTAAGAAAATGCGCAGTGCAATTGCTCATTAAAATTTTCGGACAACCAAACCTTATTAGCACATACTCAAAGATGAATTTTGTTGTTTTCGCGCTTGTACAATCCTTCACAGGTTGCGCCTCCACCCATCTGGTTAAGTACTTAGTCATGGTGATGATGTACCATACACCCGTCTTCTTTCATGGAGGCTGAATTGGTCCCACAAAGTCAACCACCCACTTCTCGAAGGGTTGTAACGATATATGCAGATTTAGCGGAAGCTCATCGCTACATGAGGGTCTACTAGTCCTTTGGCACATGTCACATGCCCTACAATATGCTTTTGAATCCTTATGCAAGGTCGGCCACCACAACCCAATGCGTAGAATATATTGCTTTGTTACTTTTCCTGCATAATGACCTCCTGCGGCTCTGCCATGAGCCTCAACAAGGATGTTGTTTTGTTCAAAAATTGGCACATAACGTTGCAATATTTCATCTGATCCCATTTTTACAAGTGCCCTACAATGACAGAAAAATCTACGGCGCGCACCACCAATTCCTTCTTTTGTTGGTTTGTATATCCTTCCGGAGCTATACCCATCATCAAAAAGTGTATAATATCTTCAAAGTGGATTTCCATGATGCGTACTGCAAAGAGCTACGTGTCAAGAAGTCCTTCCTCCAAATTAGTAGGCTCTTATCCAGTTTCAATGCGCGACAGATGATCCAGTGCTGCATTCAATCGTGCTGGTTTCACAATGACTCCAAAATCATATTCCTGGAACAACAACAGCCACTTGCATATCTTTCCCCCCAACACAAGCTTGTTGACCAAGTATTTCAATGCATAATGGTCTTCATATATCATAAAATTTCTGCACAACAGATAATGCCTAAACTTCTGGAGCGCGTACACCATAGCTAATCCTTCACGCTCTGTCGTTAAATAATTTTTCTCAGCTTTGGAAAACTTCCTACTTGCGAATGCTATAGGGTGATCCAAGTTCGCTTCATTGGCTTATGTCCGTACTACTCCCAGTGCAATACATGACGTGTTCACATGCACATGAAATTCTTTCTTCCAATCCAGGAAGAGTAGGATCGACGCGGTGACCATTTTCTCCTTTAGCACATCCAAGCTCTTCTGGAATTATTCATTCCAACAGAAGGTAACATCCTTCTTTAACAATTTTCCCATCGACAGGGTGATCTAGGAATAGCTCTCGATGAATTTACTATAGTATCCTGTATGCCCCAACGTTGCGCACAGTTGTTTCACACTCCTTCGTGCTTCCAAATTGATTATGACAACGATCTTCGCAGGGTCTACCATCAAGCCTTGTCTGCATACCACATGACCCAGAAAGATCCCAAAAGGGACATAGAACAAACATTTCTTCATATTGAGCACGATCTGGTACCTCCGACATCTATCTAACATCAAGCACAAACTTTCCACATGGCGCTTTATCAATCCAAACACTGTCCTATCATCAAAGTATACCTCTAGAAATTTGTGAATGAAATCCTTGAACGTCACGATGACTATGCTCGAAATGGTTGTTGGTGCATTTAGGATGCATTAGCTGGGGCTGTATGTCATCAAGGAGATTATTGATGGTGGAGTAGTTCAATTGGTAAAATTAAATGGATAACCCTTCCCATGAAAGGTGAATGGCAGCCGATTGAAGCCATACACCGATGATCTGGCTAGATGACTACATGATGGAAGCAGAGCCTTAGTGCTCCACGCAGCCAAAAGGAGGCGCAGGACTATAAACTACACTGCCCAGGTTGGGGAGTTGCATGATTGGGGAACTGCGCGGAACGAAGGAATGTTAGTGTCAGCAAATTATTGAGAAGCAAAGGAAATCCATAAACATCCAAAAGCCTAACCCTAGGAGATGAAGCGCCAAAACTATGAGCCCTGTTGGGGTAAATTGTTACATCAACCTCCCAGGATCATAGCTTTGGCATGCGATCTTCATTTGACGCACATGATACTTTGTTAGAAATATATATCCTAGGAATATAACTTTCAATAACTCTATACACATTTACCCGTTTTCCAAAAAAATGTTGTTTAGGGCCTCAAAACAACTCCGAAAGTTCAGGAACTAAAAAAATGTCAAAAATAGTAAATTATGCTACAATTAAGGAAACTGAAAAATTGAAAGAAACAATAGTGGGGGTCCAAGTGGAATAGGCAGGTGAGCACCAATATCCACCCGGATCATTTTTAGACTTTATCCACCCATGCTAAAAAAAAATTACAATACAATCCTTGCTTGATCAAATCTGCTTCTGCTCAATATGTACATCAAACCCTAGCTTCAATCATATATGATTTTATTCAATTAAAATCCATTAACATGTCACCAAACATCCAACCATATAATCTTGGTCCAAGCAAGTAATAAAAAACTTGGTGTTCATTAACTACCCATACAAGCCAATAACATTGCTCAACTTATTTTATCTAACCATAATATGCAATAATTCATCATATACTTGCAATCCATATCAACAATAACAACAACATAAAATTCTCTTTCTGATCAAATCACCACAATTTCACCAATGCATATTTTATTAGTATCACATTCTTATTCTCTGCCACATATATCCAGTGATTGGTTCACATTCATTATTACAAGGCTTTGAATGACAACAATATTTACTCAACTACATGTGACTATACATCCAACACAGACTTAGTCCTAACACGAGAATCTTCATTTTTCTCACCATTTATATGAAATTCAACTTATAGCATAAAACCATAGCATCTTGAGTTAGAAACATAGAACATCATATATTGACAATAATCATGCCCTAAATAAATTCATCCAACAATCTAGTTACCATTTTCTCTTCAGCAATGTCAAGTCATTGTAAACTATGTGACAACTACAATATATGTGAATATGTGAGGGTATGCATAATACTTTGTCCAACAATAAGTTTCTCGAGACTTCTCTATGTGTGTAATATTTTCCATCATCAAAATATTTTAACATATTCAACTCAAATATTACCTTTCTCTGACTTATAAGTTACTAACATCATCAATAGGACATTAATATTAGTACTAACAACACTTTAATTTCATTCTTTTCTTAGCATACACACTCAACAATAACATTGTAAATTCCAACATTAAATCCTACTCAAAGGTGGCATCATTTAAAGTACCTTTGCAATAAAACCATTAGCACAAAAGCATGCATTCTTGCTCAAAAATAAGAAGGATACATTCCATCCTCAACACTTCATTCTTTGCTCAATATAAGAACAATGCTAAACCCTAGCTCCAACAATAGTCCAATATCAACATCAACATATGTATATATATGACTCTCTAGTAATGATCCTTGCAATAATACTATCAACAAATGCACAACTGACAAAACTAATAACACCATGTGATAGTCACCTATGTAACCCTCTTAGCAAATAAAAACACACAAAATTTTTGTAATGTCAGTTTCACATTGTTTCAGTAAATGAACCAGTGTGATCTTGTAGCAATGTTGTCTTTGTCTCTTTTTCTTAGCATGTAAGCAATTACTACATCGTTTTGTCAAAAGGTGGTCAAAAGCACCATCATCCTCTGTCCATTACTTCGGGCTACCTTCAATCAAATTTTCATGCATTTGTTATATTAACCTTACAATGTATACACACAAAGAATACTTTAGTGCACATGGATAATTGCTTTGATGATATACATTCAACATAATCAATTATTATGATCACAAAAATTCATGTGACCATGTATAGCCACTCGATCCTATTAATTGCGCATATCCTCTTTGCGTTGAAAGTCTTGAATCACTCCTCATAATCACAACAAATCAATCTAGAAAAGTCACAACTCAAGATGGTTTGTGATGATACAAGATTCTCTTCACAATATGTCAATAAGTGTTACCAACTTCAAGTGGAGGTCCAGTAAGCTTTGCGCAATAAATTATAACTCAGAGAACATGACTAGCACCCTTCACACACAATACTTTGTACTAGTGTAACTACATAAAAGCTATTGGTTGTAGTTAATGAATATTTCCTTGTTATGCTCATCATAATGCTATTCAAATTGCACATTCCACAATGCCATCACATCATTATCCTCTTCACACTTTGTCAATTTGAACAAGTTAGCTCAATCATCACACAACATTTATTTAATCCATCATAATCAAATTAAAATCTAATTACTCAATGCACAACAACTAGATCAAATAAATACTACTAAATTGGAGACTAGATCAAAATGTCAATGATTTTGCCAAAACATCAATGACTAGGTCCACGAAGATTTATGTCAAGCACCTATGCCAAGATGTGACATCGATTTGTTCCCTAAAAGGGTTTAATCACCTTAGGGACCCGAGATAATTTAACCTCAGAACTTTATATAGTTTCAAAAAATAAATGTAACAACCGTCGTGAAAATTTCATTTAATAAAAGTGAATAAAGGCAAAATAAGACCATGATTAAGGGACACTTATTCCAAGTTGCATGTTGGGCAAAGATATCCTAGTGGGCATCACTAGATGTGTGTTTTGGCTAAGGAAACTTGGAAAAGACTAAGGCAAAGACATTGAAAGGCAAAAAATCATTTTTGGCACATTTATTAATGAAAATAAAGGAAATAGGAGAAAAGGAAGGTAAAAGGTCACAGGTTGCATGTGAGAAGGAAATTGAAGGAAAATAATCGAAAATGAAGAAATTAGAGGCCTCATTAATAAAAAGGCTTATGAGGATCAGTTGGTAACCTTTTGTCAGTTCAAGTTTGGAGCTCTCTCATTATTCTCTCTCTCTCTCTCTCTCTCTCTCACACACACACACATTGTTGGTCACTTAGAGTTTACTTGGAGCACTCTAGCTTTGGATCAAGGAAGGAAAAGAAAGCAAAGGGAAACAAAGGAAAGCAAGGATCAAGGAAGAAAAGCAGGATCAAACAACTTCAATATGAATAATTGTAGGTAACCTTTTGCATGTGTGATTTCCTAGCTGGTTTGGACATGCATGGCTTTGCATGTTGGTGTATGGTTCTCTTGTTGTCGATGGCATGGTTTGCCACATTATGACAATGGTTTTCAGCCTAACCTTTCCTTTTTCCTGATGTCATGGTGTTTGGATGTTTATTTCGGTTTTTTTGCTTTGGTTTGTCGGATGGATTTTGGAATCTCGGCCGAAGGTGGTCTCAAGTTGCATTCAAAAGGTCTAGGAATCCCTTAACCGATTTTTGTGAGATACACGGTAAAGCCTAAGGGAGAAGCCTTGGTTTAGGGCCTAGTGATCTAGGTTTGGATTGTGGTAAAGCCTGAGAGACTGGTCTCGGTTTAAGGCCTAGTGATACGAGATTTGATTGCAATAAAACTTGAGAGACAAGGAGATAGAAAATTCCTCAAGGATAGCGATGGATTCCATATGGAATTCCAAGTTTGGTTCAGTTGTGATCGGAGCACCGTTTTGGTTTGATCACAGTTTGGTGAGGGTGGAGGTGCTTTAACCTCTAGATTCCCTTGGTTGTTCTTAGATTGGTTGTTCTATGAGATCCCACATTCATGCTTGGAATATGGCACAGGGGTGACTGACTGGAAGAGAGATTTGGTTCAAACATGTATATGGTCAGGTGGTATGTGGAAGTCCCAAACCTGGTTGGATTTGCCTATGATTAATAACAGCTAAGTTCTCTTACTTTTGCACTAGTTTATATGTGGATTTAATGGTTGTCATATCTCTGATATTTATATGGTTTAATGATGGTTATAAGATGGTTATGTCATTGGTTCATGTCATGGTTATTTCATGTATTACTTGTAATTGTTAAATGGATGGATGCATACCTAATTGATGATGTATTAGTTCGGTGGAGAAGGAGGTGATCCTTCTGGTTATGTTTCATAAGTTCCTTCAGTCATTTATGTTATGTCTTGTATCCTAGACCTGTAGGTTGCATTGATGCCAAGTGTTTGATAGAATTTTAGTCCCGTTTGGGGATGCTCAGGCTTAGTATTGAGGTTGATTTTTGATTTATCAGTATTGTTATCACGTCTTTGATGGATTTTGAAGGTTGTAGCAAATTTTGGGTAGAGGTAGGGATTCTGGGCTAGAAAAGTGGCTCAAATCTCGGGGTTGTTGGCACAAGTATGTTGAGAAAAGTCCACAGTCACTGGCACATATGCTTATGAGAGCCAATTTAGGTTGTTGGTCACTCCCTTTCCCATAGTATGAGAGCGACTATCGCCTAAGAGATACAGAACAATAATGGTACCTAGGGACAAGTTGTCTGAGTGGCTAACTTATCTCCTAAGGGTTCTGTTGATGATGTTGGATGACTGCGTGTGATGTTCCATCGATTTCATTTCTTTAATGTCACTAGGATATTGAATCCCTTATAGTAGCCTCTCTCATAACATGTTTTCCCACTTGGTTGGCTGCTTGGGTGGACCTGGGAGGTGGGGGTGTTACATATTGGTATCAGAGCATGGTTGCATTCTCCTTGGGTGAAGGTGCTTGGTCATGCATGCATGTCAGTTGCATGTGTGTCTCTTACAATTTCATTCCATGTGCTTGTTGCATTGCATCATGTTAATCAAGATTGTAGTAAGGTTGTCATGAGGAACTTGATGTGATTTTGTGGGATGCATTGTTGGAAGTATATGATTGGTTGACGATTATATGCAACTTGAATACATCCTTGTATGTTAGGTTGCATTCTTTAATGTTTCGATTACATGTAGCAGCCTTGTAGGTTAATTACAAGAATTGATCACTTATGCTCGACTACATGCATTCATTCATATGTGTAGTTGATTAGGCATTTCTTATGCATGTTGATAGTTGCATGTGCAAATGTGTGAAATGGAGTAAAGGTTGTTGTCATGCATGAGGTCACAACATGCATTGTTGATATGGAATTACATTGATGACTTGACCCTAGCTAAAATGGAGTTTATGTGTTGCTACACTTATTTGATATATGTATATATGCTATTATGATTATATTATGCATGTATCACGTTGATTTGATGATCATGCAGACAAAGTATCCTCCCCGAATTATGCTAAGGTACATTGGTTTATTGTGATTTGGTTTCGCTGACATAGTATGCCTTGCAGGAAAGAGGTCAAATAGCTAGAAAGGTGGTAGAATACATATAATATCCCTATGTATCAAATGGGCATCATGGTGTGAGGCACTCTTCTGACTTGGCAGGCACATTAAGAAGCCTGAAGGAATAAATAAGGAGTTGAAAAGCATAAGTGTATGCGATACTACTTCAAAGTTTTTCATATTTGCAGTGAGAGGGACCATTTCAGATCAACCATGGACATGAGGACATAACTAATGGGGCATATAGCAGTAGGTATCCTAGTATACACAGGTCAGAAGATCTGACACAATCAAAGATGGCAGGCTGTTGGACACTCTAGATAGGAGAGGTGATCGACATAGGTACTATTCCAGTTCTAGTTCTGATAGAGATCATGATCATCGTTGTCATCATCCTTACAAGAGGAGTTATAGGGGATACTTTCCAGATGATTTTAAGAAGGAAATCTACCTACCTTTGATGGATAGATGAAGAAATCACAGGATGCAGAAGCAAGGTTGCTTGGTATGAAGAAATTAATCTGATTGCATGATTATTCATAAAACATGAAAGCAAAGATAGCCACTTTCAGTCTAAAAGGTAAAGCAAATATTTCAATGGTGGGAAGACATGAAGAATGTCAAACGTATACATGAGGGGGATTTGACTTGGAATGCATTTGAAAGGCTCTTCAAGAAGTACATGTCTGAGAGGTACTATGATGACAGAGATAAGGAGTTTTATGAGTTGCAGATGGGTTCTATGATAGATGATGAGTATACAAGTATATTTTTGGAGCTATGGAGATATGTGCCTTAACTGAGGGAGGAGAAGGCCAAGCTTCATAGATTCATCAGTGGATTTCCATTTGCATATAGAGACCAGATTGAGTTTAATGAGCCTAGATTGTTGGATGAAGCCATCCGAAAGTTGAAGCATTGTTATGAGCAGTCAAAGCACAAAGTTGAGCCTAAGCATGACTTGAAAAGAAATGAGAAAGCTAAAGGAAAATGGCCACCAAAGAGAGGAAGACCTCAAGATGCAAGTGAGAAAGAAAATACAGTTCCTTACAACAGATTCAATGCAACTGAGAAAGGTGTGGAGAGTAGCAAGATAGAGGCGGTAGTAGGGAACCATTGCATTCTTGGATTTGTGGTAAGGATCATCGTATGTCCGTAGTATCAAAGTGGTTTTAGACCCCAGATCTACAATGCTTAGGAGGTGCATACAGTTGGTGATGTTGGTCATAACAAACCTATGCAACCGTGGACAATAGGCATGTGGATCATCAGGCATTGGTCATTGAGATGGACAATGAGATTTTGATCAAGTTGTTTCTATTTGATTGATCTTGGATCCAACTATAGTTATATTAATCCTAACCTGGTGGATAAGTGTGGTTTGAGAAAATAAGTGCATGTAGAATCTTGGTTGGTACAGTCGGCTACAGGTACAAAGAAGAGAGCTCACCATTGGGTGAGAACTTGTGCATTTGAGTTAAATGGTATGCCTACAACAACACAGTTGAATGTATTTCCATGGGTTCTTATAGTATGATTTTGGATATGGATTGGTTATACCTTCACAGAATCAAAGTGGATTGCTTCGACAAGGCCATTGAGTGTGTGGATGATAGTGAGGGAAAGAGGAATTTGCAAGGGAAGAAGAATCCTACATCACTGAGGATGGTTACCGCTATGCAAGTTAAGTGTAGTTGCAGAAAGGGTTGTGTGATGTTTGTAGTACACATTTCTAGTGACAAGGGTAAGGAGGTTGAGGATGCAGATGTGTTAAGCAGATACCCATTTTTGTAGGAATTTTAGGATGTATTTCCTGAGGACATTACAAAGTTTCCACCTCACAATGAGGTAGAATTTTCTATTGATTTGGTGCCAGGGGAAGCCCTAACATCAAAAGCATCTCATAGGATGAGCACACCTGATTTGGTTGAGTTAAAGTTGCAGCTAAAGGAAAGGTTGGACAAGGGGTACATTAGGCCGAGTGTATCGCCTTATGGTGCACCAATGTTGTTTGTGAAGAATAAAGATGGTACTCTTAGATTGTGTGTTGACTACAGGCAACTAAACAAAGTAATGATCAAGAACATGTACCCTTTACTGAGGATTGATGATTTGTTTGATCAGTTGAAGGGAGTAGTAGTGTTCTCTAAGATCGACTCGAGATCGGGATACCATCATGTACACATCAGGTAAGAGGATATATTCAAGACTGTGTTCAGGACCATATATGGGCATTGTGAGTTTGTTGTTGTTTTATTTGGTTTGAATAATGCTCCAGCTACATTTATGTGTTTGATGAATAGTGTGTTACATCCTTATTTGGAAAAAATTTTTATTGTATTCATTGATGACATACTGGTATATTATAAGAATGACGAAGAACCTGATAAGAATTTAGAATAAATGTTGAAATTGCTAAGAGAGCATCAATTGTATGCTAAAAATAGGAAGTGAAGCTTCTTTCAGATAGAGGTACATTATTTGGGGCATGTTGTCTCCAAGGATGGCATAACAGTGGATCTAGAAAATATAAGGGCTATTATGGAGTGGGCAACTACTAAGAATGTGAATGAGGTGAGATCATTTATGGGATTGACAGGTTACTACAAGAGGTTCATTAGGAGCTTCTCACACATTGCATATCATATCACATCATTGCAGCGGAAATGTAAGAAGTTCAAATGGACAGAAGAATGTGATGCTAGTTTTGAGCAGCTTAAGCAGTTGTTGACACATGCACCAGTGCTAAATATTGCGGATCCGAACAAGGAGTTTGTAGTGTGTACAAATTCTTGCAAGAGAGGAGTTGGTGGAGTTCTCATGCAAGAAGGGAAGGTAGTGTGCTATGAGTCATGAAAATTGAATGAGCACGAGTTACATGATAGGATCTTGCAGGCAGGACAACAGGATGACAAATAAATGGACACGGGTTACAGGTATAGGTAAAGGTGATCGGGATGCAGACTATCGTCTCACAATAGATGGTTTGGTGAGATTTAGAGACAAGATTTATGTGTCAAATTACAATGAGCTCAAGAAGCTTATCTTGAGAGAATTTCACACCAAGCCATACTCGGGTCATCCAGGATATCAAAAGACGTTAACGGTAGTGAAGAAGTTCTACTATTGGCTGAATTTGAAGAAGGAAGTGGCAGGGTTCATGGCTAGATGTTTGGATTGTCTGCAGGTCAAGGTGGGAAAAGATATTCCATTCCCGAGGAAGAAAGATGGGAAAAGATATGCCAACTCATTGACTAAACAAACATTAGGTTTACAACAATAGACAATAGGTTTTCAACAACAAGATGATGAATTTTAGAAGCAAAGGGATAGATGATTATAAAGAGAAACATAACAACAACTTTTTTAGCTTAGTCATCACTAGAAGCCTAAGATTTTGTGCAAATATGTCCAAGCAGTTTAATATTTCCTATTTTGTAGCTCTATTTTTGTAAATGAATTTTAAGATATTTATAAATAAATCTTGATCTTTAAATCAAGATATTTTCAAGAAAGTTGTATAAATACTTTGTAGATCGAAGTATAAAGGGTTGAAACCTTGTGATAAACTGAAAAAAACAGTTTTGTAATCCTTCAAAGTTATTTTATGAAATTAATAGAAGGATTCTCGATTCATTTTGAAACAACTTGTGTTCCTGTGAGTACTTCTATGTCATTTATATTTCCATTTTGTTAAGTCTGCACATGTTTAAAATAAATGGGAAATATGGGTAAGATAATATTGAATATCAATCTATCTGAAAACCCCTGTGGAGTTATAATCAATTACAGAGACTAGTTAATTAGAACTTTCCATTTTAATTAACTCCTCTATATCTTTAAATGATCACTTCCTATTTTGCTTTAAATGTATTTTGTTTGGCTATAAAAGAGTTTTACACGCATCACCTATATATGGTTAGTTAAATGTTATTTTTGAATATTTAATAGATCGTATACATTCTTAAGTTCAACCTTACACAACTTTCAAATCTAAATTATGTTAAAGGTGAAGAATAAACCCTTCTAATATATCAGAAATAATTAAGAGTCTGCACCTATTCAATAGTATAGAGCATTGACCATCCAATAATCTAAAAAAAGAAAAAAATTTAGATGCTCTGGCCTAATTCCTTAATCTAGAATTATCTATAGAGGTACAACAAGTGCCATCACACTCGAGGACATTTTTCATTTAGCATAGTTTGATGGCTGCTTGCCCTTAGTTTTGTTCCAATATGTGTTGACAAGTGGGTGACGGGACTAAGGTTCTCATCAACGTGGATGCTATTAAGGGATCCTCTCGAAACCATATTCTCCCTGTTCCTATCATCCAAATTCTCAACAGACATGGCCACAATTCTTTGGCTAGCCTTGGTGCAAGACGAATCTCATTGTTCCCTTCAACTTCTTGGCCCCACACATGGGAGATTGGCCTACCAGAGAATTTCTTCATTGAATGGGAACTTTATCGTAGCCTATTGGGTGAGGTCGGTATCCCCCTGTCAAAAAAATAGGACATGCTTGTGTGGGATGGTCATGTGGCTAAGGGAAGTATTTTTGAAAAGGAAGTTTACTCTTACATCTCAATGAATATCCACTCATTTCCGGTTGTTAACTGGATTGCTCAAATGTGGAAATGGGAGGCCCCTCTCAAGCTCAAATGCTTCACTTGGTTCGCCATACATAATTGAATCCTTACTTGGGAAAACTTGATGAAGAGAGACTTTCAGGGATCAGGGAGATGCTCGCTTCGTGGGCTAGATTTTGAAGATAACACTCATCCCTTTCTAATATGCCTTTCACAGTTGTCATATGGGAGGAAGTTTTAAGGTCTTTGACAATTATTACTTAGGTTGCCTGGTCCTCTATCCTTTCACACCTTTCCTCCTAGTCATCTAGTCAGAGAGATTATAGAGCTTTGCTTTTGTACATCCTTTAGGGGATCCAAGGTAGTAGGAATGGTTACATATTTGAGGGAAAATGTCCAAACATTCAGATTTCCAACCTCCTAATTGTTTCATATTTCTTGGAGATTGGATCCTGATTTCCTTGGTCTCATTCCCAGACAATATCCTATATGGACTTGAAGGATAAGTTTTTGATTGGATATTTCCATGGGGCCACTTCTGGGGATCTGTGTGGATGCGAGGTTTATATCCGAAATAACTCTTATGAAGCATATAGTTTCTAATAGTATGGAGGGGTTGGTTCCAATCATAAGGCAGAATTGGTGGCCCTTTGAAGGGTGTCACATTGTAATTTATGGCTTACAATCGACAATATTATAGCAGTTGGGGACGCATTGTCAATCATTCAATGGATTAGGGGCACAATACTCTCGAGGTCCCATCCTTGGTTAACTGAATGGAGAACACTAGATCACTTCTTCCGTTTTCCAAAATCACCTTCCAACATGTTTTTAGAGAAAAAAATAAACAAGTTGATGCTTTGTCTAAGCGTGGCATCTCTATCTTTCATGAGTTGATACATTTCAAACATTTGGTTCACAACTCTATTCGAAGTGATGGTTATTTCAAGGTGTAAGCACGCATGACTCCTTCCAGCTCTACTATTTTGGATGTATTTCGAGGGAGATCCTTTTTGTTTTGTACTCATCATATCTTGTCAACTTCCCGATTTTTTGTTCTGCTTACTCTCTCTTCATATTTTCTTGTTAGAATATCTTGTTAGGCTGCCTCTTGGGAACATTTTGAACATTTCATAGACCATTAAACTTTTCATGCCTCTGCCACTGGGCTATTTGAATTATGTTTTGTTGAATCTTTTGTGAAGGTCAACCGGAAACGACCTATGCAAATGTAAATGACTATCTTTTAATGAAGTGTTGTGTTTTATATTTCATTGAGAAGAAAAGCTCATTCTACGACCCAGTATGAGGGGATGTGTAAGTTTGTCTATCTGTTTGTGCTCCTTTAAAAAAAAAAAAAAAAATAATAATGTTCTAAATAGAAAAATAATATCGGCTATAATTAAAATTAATGAATAGAAGTAAAAAAAGGTGTGAGTCAGATGTTTAAATGTTATACTTTTCAAAAATATTTTAACAAGAGATTTAAATAAACTATTTGACAATCTATGTTAACTAATTTATGTGCATATCAACTTCATATTTATCTATATATAAAAAAAGAAGAAGTGTTTATTGTTAAATTTTTTATTTAGTTGTATATATACCCTATTTAGAATTCAAAAATACAATTTAAACAATGAAAAATAAACTACTGTATTTTGCACTCTAAAAAAATTTGCATGTTAAGAAATTTGATCTTTCTAGACTCATATTAAATCAATACTTAAAATAAATCTATGCCAAGTTAAAACTGTTTAAAAATCAGGGCAAGAATATTGATTCAGTTAAAAAAAGTCTTTCCTTAGAAATCAGATGAGATAAAAAAAATTTTGACCAATATGTTTCGAACCAACAAATTATTCATCAACAAAATTAATACTTTCTACCTCTTCATCATTAAGATCATAAAAACTTTTCGTAACTCATTATTAATCACAAGAACCTGAATACAAAAATATCAATTCAAGCAACAATATGACAATCGACAATCAAAAGAAGATTTTCAAAACTCGCTCAACCGTAACAATCAACGATTAGTGGAGGTGATTTTGATCATAAGATTGCAGCGCAACAACAGTTAGTGGAGTATCTAATTTTGGTCATAAGATTGCTGCACAGCAAGGTCTAAATCTTAGTTTAACTTTTTTTTAATAAAGTTGGCTGGCTGAAATTGACATAAAACGGCCCGCGTGGGCGTATCAGGGTATGGGGGAACACGAGATCGCCGAAAGATTGGTGTTGTGGGGTAGCCAAGGAGGTTGAGGATGCAGATGTGTTAAGCAGATACCCATTTTTGTAGGAATTTTAGGATGTATTTCCTGAGGACATTACAAAGTTTCCACCTCACAATGAGGTAGAATTTTCTATTGATTTGGTGCCAGGGGAAGCCCTAACATCAAAAGCATCTCATAGGATGAGCACACCTGATTTGGTTGAGTTAAAGTTGCAGCTAAAGGAAAGGTTGGACAAGGGGTACATTAGGCCGAGTGTATCGCCTTATGGTGCACCAATGTTGTTTGTGAAGAATAAAGATGGTACTCTTAGATTGTGTGTTGACTACAGGCAACTAAACAAAGTAATGATCAAGAACATGTACCCTTTACTGAGGATTGATGATTTGTTTGATCAGTTGAAGGGAGTAGTAGTGTTCTCTAAGATCGACTCGAGATCGGGATACCATCATGTACACATCAGGTAAGAGGATATATTCAAGACTGTGTTCAGGACCATATATGGGCATTGTGAGTTTGTTGTTGTTTTATTTGGTTTGAATAATGCTCCAGCTACATTTATGTGTTTGATGAATAGTGTGTTACATCCTTATTTGGAAAAAATTTTTATTGTATTCATTGATGACATACTGGTATATTATAAGAATGACGAAGAACCTGATAAGAATTTAGAATAAATGTTGAAATTGCTAAGAGAGCATCAATTGTATGCTAAAAATAGGAAGTGAAGCTTCTTTCAGATAGAGGTACATTATTTGGGGCATGTTGTCTCCAAGGATGGCATAACAGTGGATCTAGAAAATATAAGGGCTATTATGGAGTGGGCAACTACTAAGAATGTGAATGAGGTGAGATCATTTATGGGATTGACAGGTTACTACAAGAGGTTCATTAGGAGCTTCTCACACATTGCATATCATATCACATCATTGCAGCGGAAATGTAAGAAGTTCAAATGGACAGAAGAATGTGATGCTAGTTTTGAGCAGCTTAAGCAGTTGTTGACACATGCACCAGTGCTAAATATTGCGGATCCGAACAAGGAGTTTGTAGTGTGTACAAATTCTTGCAAGAGAGGAGTTGGTGGAGTTCTCATGCAAGAAGGGAAGGTAGTGTGCTATGAGTCATGAAAATTGAATGAGCACGAGTTACATGATAGGATCTTGCAGGCAGGACAACAGGATGACAAATAAATGGACACGGGTTACAGGTATAGGTAAAGGTGATCGGGATGCAGACTATCGTCTCACAATAGATGGTTTGGTGAGATTTAGAGACAAGATTTATGTGTCAAATTACAATGAGCTCAAGAAGCTTATCTTGAGAGAATTTCACACCAAGCCATACTCGGGTCATCCAGGATATCAAAAGACGTTAACGGTAGTGAAGAAGTTCTACTATTGGCTGAATTTGAAGAAGGAAGTGGCAGGGTTCATGGCTAGATGTTTGGATTGTCTGCAGGTCAAGGTGGGAAAAGATATTCCATTCCCGAGGAAGAAAGATGGGAAAAGATATGCCAACTCATTGACTAAACAAACATTAGGTTTACAACAATAGACAATAGGTTTTCAACAACAAGATGATGAATTTTAGAAGCAAAGGGATAGATGATTATAAAGAGAAACATAACAACAACTTTTTTAGCTTAGTCATCACTAGAAGCCTAAGATTTTGTGCAAATATGTCCAAGCAGTTTAATATTTCCTATTTTGTAGCTCTATTTTTGTAAATGAATTTTAAGATATTTATAAATAAATCTTGATCTTTAAATCAAGATATTTTCAAGAAAGTTGTATAAATACTTTGTAGATCGAAGTATAAAGGGTTGAAACCTTGTGATAAACTGAAAAAAACAGTTTTGTAATCCTTCAAAGTTATTTTATGAAATTAATAGAAGGATTCTCGATTCATTTTGAAACAACTTGTGTTCCTGTGAGTACTTCTATGTCATTTATATTTCCATTTTGTTAAGTCTGCACATGTTTAAAATAAATGGGAAATATGGGTAAGATAATATTGAATATCAATCTATCTGAAAACCCCTGTGGAGTTATAATCAATTACAGAGACTAGTTAATTAGAACTTTCCATTTTAATTAACTCCTCTATATCTTTAAATGATCACTTCCTATTTTGCTTTAAATGTATTTTGTTTGGCTATAAAAGAGTTTTACACGCATCACCTATATATGGTTAGTTAAATGTTATTTTTGAATATTTAATAGATCGTATACATTCTTAAGTTCAACCTTACACAACTTTCAAATCTAAATTATGTTAAAGGTGAAGAATAAACCCTTCTAATATATCAGAAATAATTAAGAGTCTGCACCTATTCAATAGTATAGAGCATTGACCATCCAATAATCTAAAAAAAGAAAAAAATTTAGATGCTCTGGCCTAATTCCTTAATCTAGAATTATCTATAGAGGTACAACAAGTGCCATCACACTCGAGGACATTTTTCATTTAGCATAGTTTGATGGCTGCTTGCCCTTAGTTTTGTTCCAATATGTGTTGACAAGTGGGTGACGGGACTAAGGTTCTCATCAACGTGGATGCTATTAAGGGATCCTCTCGAAACCATATTCTCCCTGTTCCTATCATCCAAATTCTCAACAGACATGGCCACAATTCTTTGGCTAGCCTTGGTGCAAGACGAATCTCATTGTTCCCTTCAACTTCTTGGCCCCACACATGGGAGATTGGCCTACCAGAGAATTTCTTCATTGAATGGGAACTTTATCGTAGCCTATTGGGTGAGGTCGGTATCCCCCTGTCAAAAAAATAGGACATGCTTGTGTGGGATGGTCATGTGGCTAAGGGAAGTATTTTTGAAAAGGAAGTTTACTCTTACATCTCAATGAATATCCACTCATTTCCGGTTGTTAACTGGATTGCTCAAATGTGGAAATGGGAGGCCCCTCTCAAGCTCAAATGCTTCACTTGGTTCGCCATACATAATTGAATCCTTACTTGGGAAAACTTGATGAAGAGAGACTTTCAGGGATCAGGGAGATGCTCGCTTCGTGGGCTAGATTTTGAAGATAACACTCATCCCTTTCTAATATGCCTTTCACAGTTGTCATATGGGAGGAAGTTTTAAGGTCTTTGACAATTATTACTTAGGTTGCCTGGTCCTCTATCCTTTCACACCTTTCCTCCTAGTCATCTAGTCAGAGAGATTATAGAGCTTTGCTTTTGTACATCCTTTAGGGGATCCAAGGTAGTAGGAATGGTTACATATTTGAGGGAAAATGTCCAAACATTCAGATTTCCAACCTCCTAATTGTTTCATATTTCTTGGAGATTGGATCCTGATTTCCTTGGTCTCATTCCCAGACAATATCCTATATGGACTTGAAGGATAAGTTTTTGATTGGATATTTCCATGGGGCCACTTCTGGGGATCTGTGTGGATGCGAGGTTTATATCCGAAATAACTCTTATGAAGCATATAGTTTCTAATAGTATGGAGGGGTTGGTTCCAATCATAAGGCAGAATTGGTGGCCCTTTGAAGGGTGTCACATTGTAATTTATGGCTTACAATCGACAATATTATAGCAGTTGGGGACGCATTGTCAATCATTCAATGGATTAGGGGCACAATACTCTCGAGGTCCCATCCTTGGTTAACTGAATGGAGAACACTAGATCACTTCTTCCGTTTTCCAAAATCACCTTCCAACATGTTTTTAGAGAAAAAAATAAACAAGTTGATGCTTTGTCTAAGCGTGGCATCTCTATCTTTCATGAGTTGATACATTTCAAACATTTGGTTCACAACTCTATTCGAAGTGATGGTTATTTCAAGGTGTAAGCACGCATGACTCCTTCCAGCTCTACTATTTTGGATGTATTTCGAGGGAGATCCTTTTTGTTTTGTACTCATCATATCTTGTCAACTTCCCGATTTTTTGTTCTGCTTACTCTCTCTTCATATTTTCTTGTTAGAATATCTTGTTAGGCTGCCTCTTGGGAACATTTTGAACATTTCATAGACCATTAAACTTTTCATGCCTCTGCCACTGGGCTATTTGAATTATGTTTTGTTGAATCTTTTGTGAAGGTCAACCGGAAACGACCTATGCAAATGTAAATGACTATCTTTTAATGAAGTGTTGTGTTTTATATTTCATTGAGAAGAAAAGCTCATTCTACGACCCAGTATGAGGGGATGTGTAAGTTTGTCTATCTGTTTGTGCTCCTTTAAAAAAAAAAAAAAAAATAATAATGTTCTAAATAGAAAAATAATATCGGCTATAATTAAAATTAATGAATAGAAGTAAAAAAAGGTGTGAGTCAGATGTTTAAATGTTATACTTTTCAAAAATATTTTAACAAGAGATTTAAATAAACTATTTGACAATCTATGTTAACTAATTTATGTGCATATCAACTTCATATTTATCTATATATAAAAAAAGAAGAAGTGTTTATTGTTAAATTTTTTATTTAGTTGTATATATACCCTATTTAGAATTCAAAAATACAATTTAAACAATGAAAAATAAACTACTGTATTTTGCACTCTAAAAAAATTTGCATGTTAAGAAATTTGATCTTTCTAGACTCATATTAAATCAATACTTAAAATAAATCTATGCCAAGTTAAAACTGTTTAAAAATCAGGGCAAGAATATTGATTCAGTTAAAAAAAGTCTTTCCTTAGAAATCAGATGAGATAAAAAAAATTTTGACCAATATGTTTCGAACCAACAAATTATTCATCAACAAAATTAATACTTTCTACCTCTTCATCATTAAGATCATAAAAACTTTTCGTAACTCATTATTAATCACAAGAACCTGAATACAAAAATATCAATTCAAGCAACAATATGACAATCGACAATCAAAAGAAGATTTTCAAAACTCGCTCAACCGTAACAATCAACGATTAGTGGAGGTGATTTTGATCATAAGATTGCAGCGCAACAACAGTTAGTGGAGTATCTAATTTTGGTCATAAGATTGCTGCACAGCAAGGTCTAAATCTTAGTTTAACTTTTTTTTAATAAAGTTGGCTGGCTGAAATTGACATAAAACGGCCCGCGTGGGCGTATCAGGGTATGGGGGAACACGAGATCGCCGAAAGATTGGTGTTGTGGGGTAGCCAAGGAAGAAAATTCTGACGGGATTGTCTGCTCTGTATCAGCGGAGGACAAAAAATCACCGAAAGTTTGAGATGTTGGATATTTTGGTTTTAGTGCAGCTCTTGAAAGTGAATAATACTGTGCTTTACTGCCCAGCAGGGATTTGGAATTTGATAGGTAAATTGCCCCGCGTGATTTGCCAAGGCGTTTTCATATAAATGACAACGAGCCAAGATGTTGATCTGCAATGGAGTTGGTCTGCATGTGTGTTATTGTGACCGATGCCATTATTCTGTGCCTGACAAAGATCGCCATGGGCCCGGCAGTCCTGGAAACCCCAGGAAATTTTGCCTGAGACAATCTTTTCTGTGCAAGAATTACAAGCGATTCAACAATAGCGATGGCCAAGATGAAATGCAGCAGAATATCCAGGCCAATAAAGGGGCACTGAATACTTTCTGAGCGATTCAGCAACAGTGATAAAGAAGCCAAAAGGCGGGAAGCTGCTTTCAATATCCAGCTCCCGAAAAATGCTCGATCGAGACTTTCATGGCGAAGGCGAAAAGCAAAACCTTCCTTTCACTGTCTCGCCCAAGAAAGGTTACTTTTCTTGAGCGATTCAAGTACATCGATAGTGAAGGTGAAAACCAGTTGGATTTTTTATTATTATTAATATGTTTTAAAATAGTTGTGTCAATTTAGGTTGTCCCCACACTTTTTCTGCGTACTATTTTAACGTGATAGACATCACTCTTTCAATCCAATTTAAGCGGGTTTTAAATTCCCATTGAAAACCATACTAATTTTTATAATATTTGTAGAAATTTTGAAAAGAGTTATAAAAGTAGCTAGATTCCCAAAGCCTTTTACCATATGGCAAATTTGTTGCTTATTAAACAACACCATTTTACACTCACTCTTTGTATATAATTTTTTTCTATAATTTTTTCATGTTTTAATATGGAGTTGAATGCTTATTAACACTCTCATTTTATAAAGCTTGAGTGGGTCTAATTGTTAAGAGCATTTGTTTCCTTGTAAAAAGTCATAGCTTCAAAACTAGAGGGGTAGAGTATGTATGCCTTCTTAGATTTAGGAGTCAAATCGCTGCTACACCAATTTGGTGTTTGGCTTGGCTGTGATTTTAAAAATGGATATTATTATTATTATTATAATTCTTTTCTTCGTTAATATTGAGCTAAATGACATTTTTTAGTTCTAGTGTAACTAAAATGTTTTTTTCTTTGAAAATTATGGAAATTTTGGTAAGATTTTCATAAAATTTTATACGGATTTTGGTGTTTGTTTGGTTGT
>APFE030994984.1:17041-34579 GCA_000404065.3 Pinus taeda | reverse complement strand
CTGGAATTTTGTATCTTATAGAGAAGTGTTGTTGGTTTTCTGGTGTACATTCACAGTGTTGGGTGATCTAAGCTTTGCTTGAGGTGAAGAAGGGCTTCCTAGATGGAGGATGATGCTGGGTCAGAGCATATGGTTGTAATCCTCTTGCTACTTTTCATCTTAATAAAGTTATTCTTGTTTTCTTCCATATTCTGGTGTATTTGTTTATATATGCATTTATATCGTTAACATACATCTGATCTTGTGTTATTTATAGACATAGATCCTTGTTTCTTCGATAGTAGTATGTTGCTGTGATTCCACAGGTTCTCTTTGAAGTTGGGCAAACGAAGAAGAAGCAACGAAGCTCTATCAAGAAGGAGAGGAAATCAAGCACAAGACTCAGGTTGGTCTTCTTGGTTCTCCTCTTGTCTATTTCCATAAAAGAAAACAATAGTAGACTTTACTTGTTTGTTTCTAAGATAGCCACCCATCTTAGTGGGAATAGCAGTATCCAAGTGGACACTATTCTCGGTAACAGTCCAGTGCTGCAAGCTCAATCTGATACCACTTTGTAATGACCTACTCCCACATTTACCCACTTTTACATGCTCTCTAGGATAAAAATTAGTTGAGTGCTACTATGACAGGACCCAACCTCCAAGTTCCAGTTATGGAATTTGTTCCTACAAAATTAAACACATACTACCATTCCTCAAGGACACTGAGATCACTTAGCATCCTGACAACCACCCTGGAGATCAATCACTGAGCTAGAACTAATTTTCACAAGCTTGACATTCCAACCACACCCAGAAAGAAATGTGCATGCAGTTATGAGGCTCCAACCACACCCATAAGCCTACTTGCATGCAATTATGAGCTATATATCCCAGTTCTATGCATGTGATGGAAAGATCTATGCTACATTTTTAGGCTAGCCTCCAGACCACTGCCCAAAACTTGCTAGAATTTTCCAAAACCAAGTTCAATATGATGACAAGTATAAACATTTAATACAAGGGATATAACTTGCCCAAAACATGCCTAATACATGATATACATTTCTTCAAACATATGATAAACATAGAAACTACAAGTAATGAATGCATATGTGATCATAAAATTTTGTACTTCATCAAAGAATCATAAAGAAGGTCCATTTCACTCTCAAATAGTTGCGACAACACTTGTTAGCCCATGCATTCATCAATCATTCAATACTTTATCAAATCATGAACAAGATCCATAGGAAAAGCACATCATATAATCATGCATATAACCATAATATAATCCATGAAAAATTAACCATAATATCAACATAATAACCAATACATATGCTCATTGATCACAATAGGAAAATAACTCATATTAACATGTGAAAAAGCCAACTAAGTCAGGGACTTCCATGTACCACCTGACCATAGATTAGGTTGAACCAAATATCTCTTTCAGCTAGTCACCCCTGTGCCATATTCCAAGCATGAATGTGGGATCTCATGGGATAAACCAAGACATAACCAAATATGGAATCCAAAGATTAAACCACCTGCACCTTCAGGCTACCGTGATCTCACCTAAACCGGTCCCGAGATCACAAAACCAAAACAATCTTGGATGCCTCATAATTACTTCACCATACCTAGAGGAATTTTCTTTTTTCCAACCACTTGTCGAGGGATTCCCAGAGAAGACCATCTCCATCTGCAACTCTTGGGATTTTCCTAAGACCACCTCAACTAGATCTACAATCTTCCAGCAACCTAAAGCTCAACCAAGAATGAATCCTATCACACTATGGCTATCCAGGAAATGACAAGGCAAGGATGAAACCATTGTTAATCTAGGAAAAACCCATGCTAATGACAACAAATGAACCAAATATAAAATGCATGTACCATGCATTCACATCCCAGCAAAGAAATTACACGTGCAATATGTTACTTGCAATATCTTCTTGTTGTAGCTGCTAATCCGACTTTCTCATTGCACTCCATTGCTTTCCTTTATTTTGATTTGCTTTCCTTTGCTTGTCCTTTTCTTTTCTTTGATTTTCGTTACTTTTCATTTGATTTCTTGCTATCTCTTGTTGGAGCCCTCTCCCTCTCTCTGAAATTGATACAAATCCAAAAAACTGACAAAAGATTTATATTGTTTTTCTGATACCTTTTTATCATTGATGTCTGGTCTCTTCCTTTCCTTTTCCTTTTTTCTTTCATTTTCCTTCATTTTCTCTCTAATTTCCCTTGCATGAATATTTGTGTCTCTTCATATTCATTTTCTCCTATTTTCCTTTATTTCTCATAATTAAATGCCATTTATTGCCATATTGCATTTTCCAATTTCCATAACCATTAATAAATTGCAAGTGATGTCCACTATAATATCTTCCCACCATTAAACTTGGAATACATGTCCCATGACCTTGGTCTTATTTTATTTACATGGAAAATCAACCTGGGGTTGTTACAATTGAATGTGGTAGGCTTGGGAATGAACCTAATTTCCATATCTATCCTTCGGGATAAAGGGTACAATTTACTCTTTAGAGGGGTGCAGGTGTGGATCAAGCATAAGAATAAGAAATCACACATAGCTTTTGGAGTCAGGAGAAACCAACTTTACAGGTTGCAAATGGATACTCCTAAGGAATTGGTGAGAAACACTAATCCTAGATATCAAGGAGAGGTATGGCATAGGAGGATCGACCATATTCATCATGGATCACTCCAATTACTTCATGGGACAGTGATGTGTGTTCCATAAGTGAGCACAGAGCATGATGATGTATGTTGGGGATGTGTGTTGGAAATTTTATGAAAACAAAATTTCCAAGGAGTGACACCAGATCAAAGGGTGTTCTTGATATAGTACGTTTAGATATATATGAATTAATGTCTATGAAGTCTCTTAGAGAATAGGAGTACTATGTTAATTTTATATAGGATTTCTCAAGGAAGACCTAGATATACTTCTTGAAGACCAAAGATGAGATCTTTAGCCATTTCCAAGGGTTCAAAGCTCTTGTGGATATTGCAACATGAATAAAGGTGAAGGTTATTTTGTCAGAAAATGGTGGTGAATACATAAGGAAAGAGTTCTAGGAGTTTTGTACCTAGGAAGGAATCAAGAGAGAGTGGATTGTTCCTTACAATCCACAACAAAACGGGTTGTTAAGAGGAATAATCATTCAATATCAAAGGCATGGAGGGCTATGCTATATGACTAGGATATGCCACGTTAATTATGGGAAAAGGCATGTAGTACAAAAGCATTATACATAACAGGGTTCCACATAAGGCATTTGGAAATATGACACTCGAAGAGGCCTATGAAGAAACTAGATGTTAGCCACTTCAAGATATTTGACGACTTAAAATATTGTCACATTATGGGAGATGCATGTTCCAAGTTGGATTAGACTATAGAGAGGGGGTACCTTGTAGGGTACAATGAAACCTCAAATGCATATTAGATATTTTTTCTAGGGACCAGGAGGATTATTGTCAAGAATGATGTCAAGTTCATTGAGGAGAAGGCATACAGGAGGTCCAAATATTTTCCAACAGTTGATCAGAGTGAGCGGCCAATAGAAGCTTAAAGGATTGATCAATGATATTAGGGGAAAAAAATCACAAGTATAGTTACCAATATTATTACAGGAGCAGGATTTCCTGAGAGTTCACAAAGTATGGAGCATTAGACGCATCACATCCCAGAGATGCATCAAGAGGATGTGGAGGTTGACACTCCACTCTCCATAGTTGGCAGGTGAAACTGTGAGGTTCAATGAACACTTAGGGATGCTTAGGATTTTGTCGGAGCTCCTAAGATGGGCAATAGACAATGGAGAAAGCTAGACATGTACACTGGCTACATGGCACTAGTCAGTTAGTTGGTAAAGAGTGAGCCTTTTAGATATTTGGATGTTGCACAACAACAGGTGTGGCAGGATGATATGGTTGAGGAGTATACCTCAATTATATAAAATGATGTGTGGAAGGTTGTGCCTATACCAACATATAGGGTGGTGGTTGGATCACGTTGGATCTTTAAGATCAAGCATGGTGCAAATGGAAACACCAAGAAATAAAGGCAAGGTTCATGGCCAAGGGGTTCTCTCAAAAGGAGGGAATATACTATGAGGATACATTCACCACTATGGCTAGGTATACTTCTATATGAGCCATGATCTCACTCGCAACACAGATGTGATGATAGATCCATTAGATGGATGCCAAAAGAACATTCCTTAATGGTGAGTTGGAAGAGGAGGTGTACATAGAATTATAAGATGCCTTTGTAGCACATAGTAGTGAGATGCACGAGTGAAAACTTAAGAGATATTTGTATAGGCTCAACTAGGCTCCTTGGGCATGGTATGAGCGCATTGATATATACTTGCAGGGAATGGGATTCATGAAGAGTGAGGTGGATGCAAACCTATACTACTTGGTGGTTGGGGCCGAGGTTCCCATTCTTGTTTTGTATGTGGATGAATTGTTTCTAACAGGTTAACTGGGGCTCACAGAGTGTAATATGGACATTGCAACTGAGTTTTGTTTATTTTTCTAGTGCAATAGATACAAGCACAATATTTATGAAAAGTGATAATTACTTCTAATGATGTTGATCTTTTCTTATTTTATTTTTTTCAGGTTGGCCTTATTTTAAGTTTTTAGTATATCATTAAGTAATTATACTTCATAAATTCAACCATACAAGAATAGTAGAACAATAGAGATCAAAATGCACAAAGAGAGCACAAGATTTACCCCAAGATATCCCACTATGGGGAAAACCCCAACAACCTATTCAATAGAGAAATTATTCTGTTCAACAAGAGACACACCTAGACTTTCTAGTCATCAACTAGGTAAAATTGAACTTCAACAAATATATGGTAAAACCCTCCAAGTCAACCCTTCCAATATGATCCAGCAATAATGCCTGCTAATCTACCCTATGCCAAATTTGAACCTCCTTGTTCCACCCAGAAACCTAGAATTTTGGCCCCTGCAATAGAAATTGTACATAAAAACTATAGAGAGAATATTTTCACACATTAAAGCTTGAGAGAGATAGAAAGAGATGCATTTTATATTTCTTTTCATCCTCCTTGTCCTTCTTGTCTTTCACTTGCTTTCCTAGAGATACTTGATGAGAGAGATTTGAATTATTTTTCCTACCTTGAGGAGGAGGTTGAGGTGCTTTCATATAGTTTTGGATCAAATGGCCGTGACTATGCCTGAGCCAACTTGACAAACTTGGAGCCAAAAATTTCAAATTAATTTTTTTTTCCTTTTAAAAGTTTGATAGGACATGACTCAAAAATATAATTTTCTTTTGAATCTAGCATTAAGAACATGCTTTACAATAATTCATATAGATACATCAAGGGACAAAATATACATTATGAAATTTGATCATAGTTACAAAATTCAACAAGTTTGAGATGAAGGATTTGGGGCTTATGAACTACTTTCTAGGCATGGAGGTGTGGAGGCAAATGAAGAGATTTTCCTTGGGCAAGGGAAATAATACATCAAGATCCTATGGAAGTTTAGGATAGAGGATTACTGAGCCATGTCTATACCCATGATCAAGAATTGGAGGAAGGTAGACACATCCATAGAGAATGATGTGGACCCCACCTTATATAATCCATTGATTAGATATCTCATGTATTTAGTCAACAACAGGCCAGATATATCCTTTGCAATAAACTCTCTCAGTCATTCCATGGTTGATCTGAATATAATGCATTGGACAACAAAAATACATGTGCTACAGTATTTGTATGGTACAATCAAGTACAAGGTCAAATATGCTCAAGGTGATGGTATCATATTGGTGGGCTATACTGATGCAGACTGGGCAGTGGTACAATGGATGGGAAAATAGTTTTAGGGTGTTGTTTCAACTTGGGATCAGGAGTTGTCTCTCAGTATAGTGGGAAACAAAAGCCCTGAGCACTGAATTCTGCAAAGGCATAATACAAAGTAGCTAGCATAGAAACATGTGATGCCATATGGCTTCAGAAGCTATTAGTAGCCTTGTTTGGTAAGAGGGTTGAGACGATAGTGATAGATTGTGACAATCAGAGTTACATTAGGTTATCTGGGAATCTAATGTTTCATGTCAGGTCTAATCATATAGACATCAGGCATCACTTCATTATAATTGTGTACATCACTAGATAGTTCAAATACAATATGTGTCTACAGAAAAATAGGTAGCAGAACTTTTGACAAAGGCCTTAGGGAAGGTGACATTCATATTCTTCAGAGATAGGTTGGGTGTTATGTAGAACAACTTTCTCACTAAAAGGGAGTGTTAATTTATGTATCGCAGACATGTGTTCTAGTCTTGAATGGTATCTATGAGGCTATAAACCCAAAAAAGGTTCCTAAGGAAAATTGTGTTAATTAGATTTAAGTAGCTAGTTTAATTACTTTCATGTCTAACTTAGGAAAAGTGGTTAATTAATCAAGATTAATTGAGACAAATCAATTTTTCTATAGTGGCTTCTAGAAAAGTGATTAAATGAAGTCAAGATGATCTTAGCCATTGATTATGATTATAACAAGGATGTTGATTTCTCAACAAGAAATTATAAGAGGATATCAATGGGGATTTTAGGGAAATAATGATTTGAAGTGAAAGTAAGTGTGTAGTGTCAATGCAGAGGACACCAACAGTTGGGTTTAACAATGATTGAAGATCGAGTTGTCAGACAAATATTTCTTCACATAGATTTCCAGATTCTTGGTGATAGAGGGATATCGAATTAATCTGCAAAGGTTGAAATTATCCAAGTGGTGCGAATTGACTAAAGAGGCTGAGTTGATGAAGGAAGAATGAATTTCAAAGAGAAAGTCGATTTGCAGGAGAGAAATTGAGTTTTCTAGTAGCAATTGATTTTCCAATGGAGGCTGTGATATTTTTCCAGGAAGTACGAGTTTCTAGTAGAAGCCAAGTTATCTGCCAGGGCCACACATGTGGGTCAATTTAGGGTCACAGAGGAGGGATGAATTAATTCAGAGGCACTGAGTTGCTTCGAAGAGTTCAGAGCATATATAATAAATGAATAAAATAATTTATTAGAGGTTTACTAATTTGTTGGCATTATGACACAGGTTTGGCGCTATGACACAGGTGTTGTCCTTGATGGCAACTCACTCAAATGACAGATCACAGTTCAGGCTCTTAGAATGAAAGAAAAGAGATATACACAGGTTCCTATTAACCAAGTTGGTATGCATGCGGGTTCGACGATCAAAAGGCACGTATATGTATGCATGCACTTTCATGCAAGGAAAAGCGCATACATGTGGGAAAACTTATTTTTCGTCCATGGTATTTAGTCCTTGGTATTTGGACCTATGGTTTTGGACCATGGTATCTCGTCCAAAGTATTGAACCTAGGTATTGCGCCCCAAGTATTGGTTCTAAGTGGTGTTGGACCATGGTATTGAGTAAGGCCTAAGATTATAAAAGGGGAAGGAGATCATTGGGCAAATGTATTCACTCAAGCATTGAATATCTTATGAAGAGCAAGATCTAGAATACTGGTCGTTGGGTTATGGTGCATAGCTAGATCTGAACCAAGAAGGAACCTGAGCGCTAGAAGAAGGATAAGTTCTATTTATGGGTCAAGATCTTAAGGCTTGAAGAGAAGTATCTTTGTGTGATTTTTGATCTGTTATATTTGGTGCATGACTTGATCTATAAATCTAATAATTTGGGTATAACTGATGTCTGAATATTTGAAAAGGGTAAATTATCTTTTATAGATCTATACGCAGATTCAGCATTGCAAAGGCACATATACATGCAGGTTTGGTAATTCAAAGAAGCGTATATGTAGGTTTGCCTTAATATAGAAGCATATGCATGCAGCTTTCACATATTGAAGTAGCGTATGTCTCACAAAATATGTTTTAGCTACTTCTGTTTATTGCTGCAGTGTTCTGGGTTCAGAATTGGTGTCTGGTTACTGTTACTGTTTTCTGGTTACAACATTCAGAGAAGTGATTGTTTGAATCAGTTTTTGGTTGGTGAAAAGGATATTGGTTGGTGCGGATATATTTGATGTTTGATTGATGTTATTCATGGATCCAGCCTGAAAATTTATGAAATGTGGTCCCTGAAGAAAAGAGAAGGTTGTAGCCTTCTGTAGGTCAGCACCTACATACTAGTACATCAGCTAGTACAAGAGCTAAGGGGGTTGTAGCTCCCTTCCAGGAGAAGATGGAGAATGAGAGAAGGTTGTAGCCTTCTATAGGTAAAAGCTTGCGTACTGGTATAAGACTGCACCAGTGTAGAAATATTGTAAAAAGAAGTTTCTTATTAAAAGAAGATAGAGACGAATTGCAGCAGGTGGTTTTCACCCACATTGGGTTTCCACCTTATATCTTGTGTTCTTGTGTGTGACTGTCTGCTCTGTTTGACTGTTCTTGGATACTGTTTATATGGTTTTGATGCACAGATTAATGATCAATAATTTAAAATTATAAGTCTGTAGGTTATACGCTAGTTCTCTTAACTGTAGTTGCGTATATACACAGTTTTCACTAGCTGAAGTAGTGCATACAAAACTGATTGTGAAATGAAAAAATAATTGACTAGATAATACTGATTCACCCCCCCCCCCTCTCAGTATTATTTCCAACAATTGGTATCGGAGCAGGTCCTTCAGAAGAAGCTTGATCGCTTAAAGGAAGATCTTTCATCATGAGCAACTACAAAAAACAGGCATTGATCAAGCCACCAATATTTGATGGGAGAAATAGTGATCAAAGGCATAAGAACTCCAAATAATTTATACATACTCAAGGGAGGACAACAACAATGCTATCTAAGCAAGAATGATGAACACTAGCTATGGCACAAAAGGTTGGGGCATCTAAGCTTCTCTCAGATAAGGAAAGCATGCAAATATCAGGTGGTTTGTGATCTCCCGGACATCAGAATTCCAGAAAATACAATATGAAAATCATGTCAGTTTGGCAAGCAAACTAGAACTAATTTCCCTGAGAAGGAAGGATCAGCTAGTAAGCCACTTGAACTTGTCCATATTGATGTATGTGGTCCATCTAGGAAAAGGTCACCTCGAGGAGAAGAATACTTCATATTGTTCATTGATGACTTTTCGAGGATGTGCTGGATAGGACTTCTGAAGCATAAAGATGAAGCTTTCTAAAAGTTCAAAGCATTCAAAGCCTTGGTTGAAAACGAATCAGATCGCAGAATTAAATGCCTCAAGTCTGATCGAGGAGGGGAATTTACCTCGGATGAATTTTTCGATCTTTGTGAAGAACATGGAATAAGAAGGGAATTCTCTACTACAAGGACTCCTCAGCAGAATGGAGTAGTGGAAAGGATGAACAGAACGATTCAACAAATGGCTCGTGCTATGCTTGGTGACTCTGGAACTCCCACAACCTTCTACGGTGAAGTTGCATTTCCTACAGTTACTATTCTCAACAAGACAAACATCCGGGTGAACAGCACTCAAACTCCTCATGAACATTGGTATGGTAAGACTCCTACGGTAAAATACTTCAAAGTTTTTGGAAGCAAATGTTACATCAAAAGGACTGATGAAAACCTTGGCAAGTTTGAACCTAGAGCAGATGAAGGCATTCTCCTTGGTTACTCTTCCCGAAGTAAAGGATATAAGTGTTACAATCAAAGACTTGGAAAATTTGTTGAAAGTATTGATGTGGTGGTTGATGAAGCAGACAACAATTCAACGCTGGTAAAATCCGAAGATTTTGAAGATGATGAGGACTATTCATCAACATCAAATCAGACTAATGATGAAAAAGAAACCTATGAGGCACCAGAGGAACAGATAAGGGTAGAAGAAAAGACTCCATCGAGGTACGTCCAGAAGAACCATCTAGAGACTCAAATTCTGGGGCAGAAAGAGGCAAGTGTACAAACAAGAAGAACTATTATAGAAGCTTCAAGCTATCTAGCATTGCTCTCCACTGTTGAGCCACGAAATGTAAGTGAAGCATGCAAAGATGAATGCTGGGTCAAGGCCATGAATGAAGAACTTGAGCAGATTGAAAAAAATAACACTTGGGAGTTGGTTCCTAGACCAAATGATAAGAATGTCATAAGGACAAAATGGATATTCAAAAACAAGCTGAATGAAAATGGAGATGTTATTAGAAATAAGGCCAGACTTGTTTGTAAAGGGTATGCTCAACAAGAAGTTATAGACTTTGAAGAAACTTTTGCACTGGTTGCCAGACTTGAAGCCATAAGAATGTTCCTTGCTCTTTCTAGCTTTCAGAAGTTCAAAGTATTTCAAATGGATGTGAAATCCGCCTTTTAAATGGAGACTTAGAAGAAGAAGTGTATATTGAACAACTAGATGGGTTCATCCTTGGAAATGATCCAAAACTTGTATGCAGACTTAAGAAGGCACTCTATGGTCTTAAACAGGCTCCAAGGGCTTGGTATTATCGTCTGGACAAATACCTCCATCAACAAGGTTTTTCAAAAGGATCATTAGATAGCAATCTATATATGAAAATTGATAATGATAAACTGCTAATACTTGTTGTATATGTTGATGATATCATCTTTGGTAGCAATGAAGAAGCCATGATTCAAAACTTTGCTTTGGTGATGTAGAAAGAATTTGAAATTTCCTTGCTTGGTGAGCTGACATATTTTCTTGGTTTACAAGTCCAACAAAATAAAGATGGTATCTTTTTATCACAAATCAAGTACCTCAAGCAGATCTTGAAGAAATATGGCATGGAAGATTCGAAACCTATATGTACCCCTATGGTAACAGGATGCATCCTCAGTGCAAATGACGATTCAGCAGCAGTACATCAACCAACCTATAGATCCATGATTGGTAGTCTGCTCTACCTGAGAGGTACCCGACCATACATCATGCATGCAGTGGGAATAGTTGGAAAATTCTAGGCAAATCCAAAAGAAGCACACCTTCAGGCGGTTAAAAGGATTTTCAAATATCTTCAAGGAACACAAAACTATGGCTTATGGTATCCTAGAGATACATATCTCACACTTCATGCATATACATATGCAGATTGGGCAGGAAGTGTGGATGACAGAAAAAGCGCTAGTGGTGGTGCATTCTTTATGGGTTCCAGATTAGTATCTTGGTTCAGCAAGAAACAAATCTCAATTTCTTTATCTACAACCGAAGCAGAATATGTGGCTGTGACATCTTGCTGCACACAACTCCTATGGATGATGCAAACTTTGCAAGATTTTCAAATCACTTGTACTTCTCCTATCTCCATTTTATGTGATAATACAAGTGCAATTATTATTTCAAAGAATCCTGTCATGCATTCAAAGACCAAGCCCATACCTATCAAATATCATTTTCTCCGGTATCAAGTGCTTGAACAAAAGGTCAAATTAGAGTATGTTCCCTCCAAGGAACACACTGCTGATATACTCACCAAACCACTGCCCAGGGAGACATTTGAATACCTCAGACAGAAGTTGGGAGTAGTTGATGCATCATCTTGCTGTTGAAACTTATCTGTTTCAGAGAAAAGTTGTTGTACGCAAGTTTCATGAGGAGCATCTGCGTACATACGCTGGTTTTTGTGGATACAGTTGCGTATATGTTGGTTTACAGTGGGCTAGGATCAGGATGAAATGAGTCTGATATCGGTTTGAAAGAGACCATCTGGCACAGGTTCAGAGGGAGCATATATATATATCTATATATATATTATATATAATCTATATTATATATATATATATATATATATCTATATATTAATATATATATATATATATATATTAGTTAATATATATATATATATATATATACTTCTAATAATGCATTGTTGGCATTATCTTATAAGATCTTGGTTCAATTTCACAGTTGTTATTGGGTTCAGGTGGAAAAGGTGCAGAGGGAGAACATGGTTGTTGGTTTGGATGATGATTGCTAGATGTCGCTAATGATAGTTGTTGATGACTATCATATTCTTGTCTTAGATATCTAGTCTCTATGTCATGTATTTCTTTTATTATCAAGGTTATGTAATGGCCTATTTTGGTTTCCCCGCTATGCCTGGGATGGATGATGTAATATTTTTGTTTTATCATGTATAAAATTTTGGAGTATCCCCACTTGGTTGGGTGGATGAGTCAATATTGGTATATCCCCACTTGGTTGGGAGATGGATGTATGTATGAGTCTTTGGTGATAGGAAGGTCATTCATGATGTATAGAGTCATGTTCTTTCTCATAGAACATCCTTTTGCAGACCTTGCATACACTCAGGGGGAGCATGGACAACATAGCACAGCAGAGAATTTACCATGTACTTAGGGGGAGCATAACCCTTTTCCCTTGATTAAAAAAGGGGAGAATGACTTTGAGTGACTTGGGGTTGCCATCAAGTCCAAAGGGGGAGATTGTTGGAATTATGACACAGGATTGACACTATGACACAGGTGTTGTCCTTGATGGAAACTCACTCAAATGACAGATCACAGTTCAGGCTCTTAGAATGAAAAAAAAGAGATATACTCAGGTTCCTATTAACCAAGCTGCGTATACATGTGGGTTCGACGATAAAAAGGTGTGTATACGTATGCACGCACTTTCATGTAAGGAAAAGCTCGTACATGTGGGAAAACTTATTTTTGGTCCATGGTATTTAGTCCTTGGTATTTGGACCTATGGTTTTGGACCATGGTATCTCGTCCAAAGTATTGAACCCAGGTATTGTGCCCCAAGTATTGGTTCTAAGTGGTGTTGGACCATGGTATTGAGTAAGGCCTAAGACTATAAAAGGGGAAGGAGATCATTAGGCAAATGTATTCACTCAAGCATTGAATATGTTATGTAGAGAAAGATCTAGAATACTGGTCATTGGGTTATGGTGCATAGCTGGATCTGAACCAAGAAGGAACCTGAGCGCTAGAAGAAGGATAAGTTCTATTGATGGGTCAAGATATTAAGGCTTGAAGAGAAGTATCTTTGTGTGATTTTTGATCTGTTATATTTGGCACATGACTTGATCTATAAATCTGATAATCTGGGTATAACTGATGACTGAATATTTGAAAAGGGTAAATTATCTTTTATAGATCTGTACGTAGGTTCGACATTGCAAAGGCGTGTATACACGCAGGTTCGGTAATTCAAAGAAGTGTATACGTAGGTTTTCCTTAATACAGAAGCGTATGCACGCAGGTTTCACATATTGAAGTAGCGTACGTCTCACAAAATATGTTTTAGCTACTTCTATTTATTTCTATAGTGTTTTGGGTTCAGAATTGGTGTCTAGTTACTATTACTTTTTTTTGGTTACAACCTTCAGAGAAGTGATTGTTTGAATCAGTTTTGGGTTGGTGGAAAGGAGATTGGTTGATGCAAATATATTTGATGTTTGATTGGTGTTATTCATGGATCCAATCTGAAAATTTATGAAACATGGTCCCTGAAGAAAAGAGAAGGTTGTAGCCTTCCGTAGGTCAGCACCTACGTACTAGTACATCAGCTAGTACAAGAGCTAAGGGGGTTGTAGCTCCCTTCTAGGAGAAGCTGGAGAATGAGAGAAGGTTGTAGCCTTCTGTAGGTAGAAGCCTGCATACTGGTATAAGACTGCACCAGTGCAGAAATATTGTAAAAATAAGTTTCTTATTAAAAGAAGATAGAGACGAATTGCAGTAGGTGGTTTTCACCCACATTGGGTTTCCGCCTTATATCTTTTGTTCTTGTGTGTGACTATCTGCTCTGTTTTACTGTTCCTGGTTACTGTTTATATGGTTTTGATGCATATATTAATGATCAATAATTGAAAATTATAATTATGCAGGTTATACGCTAATTCTCTTAACTGCACTTGCGTATATACACAGTTTTCACTAGCTGAAGTAGCGTATACAAAACTGATTGTGAAATGAAAAAATAATTGACTAGATAATATTGATTCACCCCCCCCCCCCCTTTCAGTATTATTTCCAACAATTGGTGTCGGAGTAGGTCCTTAAGAAGAAGCTTGATCGCTTGAAGGAAGATCTTTATCATGAGCAACTATGAAAAAGAGGCATCGATCAAGCCGCCAATATTTGATGGGAGCAACTTCGTCTCTTTGAAGGTAAGAATCACAGCCTATCTTCAATCTCTTGGTACAGAAGTTTGGGATATCGTGGACGCAGGATACACATTTCCATCAGCCACTCCTACAGATATGGCTGGTAAGAAGCAGTATGAAACAAACGCAAAGGTTGTCAATACTCTATTGGGGAGTTTATCTCAATTAGAATTCGTCAAGGTTATGCAGCTCAAAACCACAAAAGAAATATGGGACAAGATCATTCTGAGCTATGAAGGAAACGATCAGGTAAATTGTGCAAAACTACAAACTCTCAGAATTCAATATGAAAATCTCAGAATGCGTAATGATGAAAGTGTGGCTAATTATTTCTTATGTATAGATGAGATTGTTAATCACATGAAAAACTTGGGTGAAGAGATAAAAGAAGTTACTTTGGTTGAAAAGGTTCTAATATCTTTTCTTCTAAGTTTGAATCAAAAGTTTCTGCCATAGAAGAAAAGCAGAATCTACAGAGCATTACCATGTCACAGCTGCACGAAATCCTAACTGCTTTCAAAATGAGAAAAGGGGGACCATCAGATAGGAGAGAAGCCACATTCAAAGCTTCAGGAAAAGGAGATTACAATGATTCAGGACATATTTCAGAAGGAGTGAAAGAATCAAACTTTGTCAAGAACCTTCAACGGAGTTCTAGAAGATTCAAAGGTAAGCTACCTTTCAAATGCTTTGCTTGTGGAAGAGTCGGTCACTATGCAGCCAAGTGTCCTCATAAAGATAAGATTAACAAAGGTAAGGAACCAGTTAGATGGAATAGAAAACAGAATGTAAGTAAGAAGAGATATTATACACATGAAGACAGTGATGGATTTTCAATTAGTGATGAAGATGAACAATGCAATGATTATAGAATTTTGATGGCTTTGAAGATGATGATTTCTTGGATGCTATAGATGAAGATGATCTCTATGAAGAAATTTCTAAACTTAAAATCTATTTAGAAGAAAAGAATATGATCATAGATACTTTGACAGTCCAACTTGCTAAAAAGGAAAAACACAATGAAAAGTTAGAATGTGAAATTGTGGGACTTAGAAAAGATATTGAGAAAACAAAAACTCTTAATCTTAGATTTGTTAAAGGATCTGAAACTTTAGATGAGATTATCCAAGTGCAGCACTCTCCTCTAATCAAGACAGGTCTTGGATATACTGAAGAAGCATCTCAAGCAGAGAAGCCATCCACCTCCAAAAGTTATCTTGATGCAGCAAGGAGAAGTGAATAGGTTGACAATCGACATCAAAGGCATAAAGCAGATTACCAGGTAAATCAAGGTCAATTTACTTCAAGGATGAACATAGGTCACCAAGTAAATTGGGGGAAATCTACTTCAAGGATGAATGGAAGTTACAACCAACCGCAGGTAAATCACTCTCAATTTGCCTATGGAAACTACAATCACCTGGACGGTAGGTTTGATAATCACAGGAATTTCTTCAATGGCCAATGTTTCTCTTGTCATAAATTTGGACACAAAGCCGCTCAATGTGTTGCCTACAAGACCATCATGACTAGAGAAGCACGAAATCAAAGGAGTGTGACTGGGATCATGAAAAGGACCTACAATAACTTTTCTACTCTTGAAAATGAAATAGAATGTTCTATTTGTAACACCTTCAGTCATGAAGATTCTAAATGCAGGAGTGGGTTTCGGTAAAAAACTTAGAAGGAGAAAGCTTCATTGAGTCCCAAAACATGGAGAAAGAAAGAACCGCAACCAGAAAGATGTGGTATAGCCTTATATGCGGAAGGACAAGAAAATTAGTGGTACATCGATAGTGGATGCTCGAAACATATGACAAGTGATAAAGAAAAATTTCAGTCATATAGTGCCTTAGAAAAGGAAAGGAAGGTCTTATTTGGAAATGACACCCCTACACTCATAAAAGGTAAAGGTTCTATTCTTTTGAAAGGAAAGGTCAAAGCTGGAAATGTTATGTATGTTGATGGCTTAAAGCATAATGTATTGAGTGTCAGTCAAATGTGTGATCAAGGAAATGAGGTAATATTTCGATCAAATGGATGTATTGTTCATGAGCTTGATACAGGAGAAACAGTGACAAAGGCATAAGAACTCCAAATAATTTATATTTACTCAAGGGAGGACAACAAAAATGCTATCTAAGCAAGAATTATGAACACTGGCTATGGCACAGAAGATTGGGGCATCTAAGCTTCTTTGAAATAAGGAAAGCATGCAAATATCAGGCGGTTCGTGATCCCCCAGACATCAGAATTCCACACAATACAATATGCAGATCATGTCAGTTTGGCAAGCAAACCAGAACTAATTTCCTTGAGAAGGAAGGATCAACAAGTAAGCCACTTGAACTTGTCCATACTGATGTATGTGGTCCATCCAGGAAATGGTCACCTCGAGGAGAAGAATACTTCATATTGTTCATTGACGACTTTTCCAGGGTGTTTTGGATAGGACTTTTGAAGAATAAAGACGAAGCTTTCGAAAAGTTCAAAGAATTCAAAGCCTTGGTTGAAAACGAATCAGATTGCATAATCAAATGCCTCAGGTCTGATCGAGGAGGGGAATTTACCTCAGATGAATTTTTTGATTTTTGTGAAGAACATGGAATAAGAAGGGAATTCTCTATTGCAAGGAGTCCTCAGCAGAATGGAGTAGTCGAAAGAATGAACAAAATGGTTCAACAAATGGCTCGTGCTATGCTTGATGAGTCTGGAACTCCCGCAACCTTATGGGGTGAAGATGCATTTGCTGCAGTTACTATTTTCAACAAGACAAACGTCCAGGTGAACAGCACTCAAACGCCTCATAAACTTTGGTATGGTAAGACTCCTAGGGTAAAATACTTCAAAGTTTTTGGAAGCAAATGTTACATCAAAAGCACTGGTGAAAACCTTGGAAAGTTTGAACCTAGAGAAGGTGAAGGCATTCTCCTTGGTTACTCTTCCCGAAGTAAAGGATATAAGTGTTACAATAAAAGACTTGGAAAATTTGTTGAAAGTATTGATGTGGTGGTTGACGAAGCAGGCAACAATTCAAAGCAGGTAAAATCCAAAGATTTTGAAGATGATGAGGACTATTCTTCAACATCAAATTAGAATACTGATGAAGAAGAAACCCATGAGGCACTAGAGGAACAGATAAGGGTAGAAGAAAAGACTCCATCTAGGTATGTCCATAAGAACCATCCAGAGACTCAAATTTTGGGGCAGAAATAGGTAGGTGTACAAACAAGAAGAACTATTACAGAAGCTTCAAGCTATCTAACATTTCTCTCCATTATTGAACCACGAAATGTAAGTGAAGCATGCAAATATGAATGTTGGTTCAAGGCCATGAACGAAGAACTTGAGCAAATTGAAAAGAATAACACTTGGGAGTTGGTTCCTAGACCAAATGATAAGAATGTCATAGGGACAAAATGGATATTCA
>APFE030994984.1:4366-15702 GCA_000404065.3 Pinus taeda | reverse complement strand
ATACTTCTAATAATGCATTGTTGGCATTATCTTAGAAGATCTTGGTTCAATTTCACAGTTGTTATTGGGTTCAGGTGGAACAGGTGCAGAGGGAGAACATGGTTGCTGGTCTAGATGATGATTGAAAAATGCTGCTGATGATAGTTGTTGATGACTATCATAGCCTTGTCTTAGATATTTAGTCTCTATGTCATGTATTTCTTTTATTATCAAGGTCATGTAACAACCTATTTTGGTTTCCCCACTATGCCTGGGATGGATGATGTAATATTCTTATTTTATCATGTATAAACTTTTGGAGTATCCCCACTAGGTTGGGTGGATGAGTCAATATTGGTATATCCCCACTTGGTTGGGAGATGGATGTATGTATGAGTCTTTGGTGATAGGAAGGTCATTCATGATGTATAGAGTCATGTTCTTTCTTATAGAACATCTTTTTGCAGACCTTGCCTACAGTCAAGGGGAGCATGGACAGCACAACAAAGCAGAGAATTCAGGATGTACTTAGGGGGAGCATAACCCTTTTCCCTTGATGACAAAGGGGGAGAATGATTTTGAGTGACTTGGGGTTGCCATCAAGTCCAAAGGGGGAGATTGTTGGCATTATGACATAGGTTTGGTGCTATGACACAGGTGTTGTCCTTGATGGAAACTCACTCAAGTGACAGATCATAGTTCAGGCTCTCAGAATGAAAGAAAAGAGATATACGTAGGTTCCTCTTAACCAAGTTGCATATACACGTGGGTTCGACGATCAAAAGGCGTGTATACGTATGCACACACTTTCATGCAAGGCAAAGTATGTACATGTGGGAAAACTTATTTTTGGTCCATGGTATTTAGTCCTTGGTATTTGGACCTATGGTTTTGGACCATGGTATCTCGTCCAAAGTATTGAACCCAAGTATTACACCCCAAGTATTGGTTCTAAGTGGTGTTGGACCATGGTATTGAGTAAGGCCTAAGACTATAAAAGGGGAAGGAGATCATTAGGAAAATGTATTCACTCAAGCATTGAATATCTTATGAAGAGTAAGATCTAGAATACTGGTCATTGGGTTATGGTGCATAGCTAGATCTGAACCAAGAAGGAACCTGAGCGCTAGAAGAAGGATAAGTTCTATTGATGGGTCAAGATCTTAAGGCTTGAAGAGAAGTATCTTTGTGTGATTTTTGATCTGTTATATTTGGCACGTGACTTGATCTATAAATCTGATAATCTGGGTATAACTGATGTCTGAATATTTGAAAAGGATAAATTATCTTTTATAGATCTGTACGCAGGTTCGGCATTGCAAAGGTACACGTACACACAGGTTCGGTAATTCAAAGAAGCGTATATGTAGGTTTTCGTTAATACAGAAGTGTATGCACGCAGGTTTCACATATTGAAGTAGCGTATGTCTCACAAAATATGTTTTAGCTACTTTTGTTTATTGCTACAGTGTTCTGGGTTCAGAATTGGTGTCTAGTTACTGTTACTATTTTCTGGTTACATCATTCAGAGAAGTGATTGTTTAAATCAGTTTTTGGTTGGTGAAAAAGAGATTGGTTGATGCAGATATATTTGATGTTTGATTGATGTCATTCATGGATCCAGTTTGAAAATTTATGAAATGTGGTCCCTGAAGAAAAGAGAAGGTTGTAGCCTTCTATAGGTCAGCACCTACGTACTAGTACATTAGCTAGTGCAAGAGCTAAGGGGGTTGTAGCTCCCTTCCAGGAGAAGCTAGAGAATGAGAGAAGGTTGTAGCCTTTTGTAGGTAGAAGCCTGCGTACTGGTATAAGACTGCACCAGTGTAGAAATATTGTAAAAATAAGTTTCTTATTAAAAGAAGATAGAGACGAATTGCAGCAGGTGGTTTTCACCCACATTGGGTTTCCACCTTATATCTTGTGTTCTTGTGTGTGACTGTCTGCTTTGTTTGACTGTTCCTGGTTACTGTTTATATGGTTTTGATGCATAGATTAATGATCAATAATTTAAAATTATAAGTCTACAGGTTATACGCTAGTTCTCTTAACTGCAGTTGTGTATATACGCTGTTTTCACTAGCTGAAGTAGCATATACAAAACTGACTGTGAAATGAAAAAATAATTGACTAGATAATACTGATTCACCCCCCTCCTCTCAGTATTATTTCCAACATAATTTACAACAACAATGTATGTAGTTTTAATTACATAATTGTTAAAGAATAATAAAACCCTCATATGCAGAGTTATTTTTCTCCACACTAGGTTTTTCCAGGGATAATTTATCCAAAAATATCAATGTCTACTATTTTTTGTGCATGATATTTTCTTAATTTTTGTGATTTAATTCTGGTGAAGCTACATTAGCATTTTATTCATTATTTTCCATATATAATTTATAGAAGACAAATAATTTATTGAATATAGGTGGATAGTAACTAGATTAACTGCAACATTTTAAAATTTTCACACTTAACTCATCTTTGATTGATCCTATACACACATTCAACAATGAATTTCCTATTCAGAATCTCGATGAGCCCAAGTCTCTGAAGAATTGTTCTGGTGAGGCAAAAAAGTACCATATCCTAGGTACATTGCAAAAGAAAAAACTTATTAGGGCTAAGTGCACAGAAGCTATAATGGTGGTCAATCAAGATATTAACTTGGATTTGCTAGTGAAAATTATGGGGAAAACCTTATACTGTAGTTGCTACAACCCCCTCCAAAATTTTTCACACATTCAAATTTTGGAGCCCATTTATGATCTTGCCACCTTTCGTTTCAAGTCATTAATGTCATGCTCAGTCATGTTTCCTAAGTGTTCAAGCTTTCTTTAGGAAACCTAAGTGTCAAAAATAATTTCTTTCACATACATAGCCCTTGATACCTTCATAGCGCACTTCTCCTAAGCAAGCCTAGTGCACTCCCTATTGTCAGTCAGTGTGCACTCTTGGAACTAAAGTAAGCACACCTCTTGTTGATATGAATTTTTCAGTTCCCAGAGACAGTCATTACACAATTCCCAGAGATAGTCATTACGCAGTTCTCGAAGACAGTGATTAAGCACTCCTTGTTGACAGTGACAGTGCATTCCTTATTGATAATTAATGCACAATTCTTACTGAGAGCGAGTGTTATGAAACCAACTCACAAAAAGATAGAAAATATAGATAAACACCTTCAAAATTAGCCTCTTCGAGGGGGCAACCTCCTGTACATTACACAAATGAACAATTCTTGGATGATACAAATGACAAAACTTCCTTTCTATATATAGGATTTTAAGGGGTCATAATATAATCAGAGCTGACATAACAATAATAATGCAAGGGCGCAATAATAGCAATAGTGGGCTTCTATGGGGCATAATAATAACAATATGGGGACTACATGGTCACAACAATATAATAAGGGGGTTGTAATAATAACAATAAGGGGTTACACTAGTAGTATAGGGACCTAACATGCCCCTCTCCTTCAAAAAGTGTTGTCCTCAATGCTTGAGTAGTTCTTGATGCTTCTGTATACAGTTCTTGTCCACCCATGTGGAATCTTTAGTGGCTAAGTTCTTCCACCTGATGAGATACTTTGAAATTAATCAATTTTGTAGCTGTCGGGTTCTTGTTTCTGTGACTGCTCCAGGTTCCAATATGATTTTTCCTTCCTTGTCAAGTTCTGGCAATATTATTTGAACTGGGATATTCTGCAACTTTTGAATGAGTGGCCACACTTCTTCATCCTTCTTCCATTCATCCCTTGCTTCATTTATCCAATTTGGTTGGATAATAGAAATAGCATAAAACAATGCTTCCACACCTCATCCTTTCTTGAGAGTGCGTCTGCAACAACATTTGCTTCCATATTTTGTAGATCATTCAATTCAATAACCTAACAATTTGGGACCCATTTTTTCTGTTCTTCTAAAGATAATCTTTGTTCTAAAAGTATTAAGACTATCAGACATTTTTACTTGAAGTGTCTTCCCAATTAGGTAAGTTCAACCATTTCATAAGTGCATGTAGTATTGCCAACATTTCTTCATAAATAAGTGCTTGAGATGTAGCCGTAAAAATACCAATCGCTACAATCAAACTTCTTTCACTACGATGCTGATATCTGTTGTTTCATTGATAGCACCAAAGTGGCGTATCCTTTAAGTTGGAGAACTTGTTGTTGGATGCTCGATGTGATCTTTCACGGCTTGAAAACTTTTTCTTCTTGATAATGTCCTTGTTCTTAGAGTTTGAGAGTGGTAATTCTTCCAATGCATAAAGTATGGTCGGATCATTTCTTGATGCTCAATGTGATTTTCACTTCTTGAACATTTTCTTCTTGATATGGCTCTATCTGTAGTTTGAGGAGTGTAATTCTTGCCAAAGGCATTACCAAGATATGGTTGGATCAGTTCTTATTTCTCGATGTGACTTTCACTTCTTGAACTTTTCCTCTTGATATGTCCTTCCTATCTTGAGAGTTTGAGGAGTGGTAATTCTTTCCAATGCTTTACAAGATATGGTCGGATTCATTTCTTATTTCTCTGGGGTTGGTTCCTGGTGTATATCCTCTTCTTTTGATATTTTGTAATCCTTTTCTTCCTCCTCTTCAAAATCTATGTAAAATAATTTCTTCTCAGCACACTTATGACCTTTAATGTATTTGTTACCACAATTGTGGCAAAGCCCTTTTGCTCCTTTTTCTTCCAATTGTTGTGGTGTCAACCTTCTAGGTTGTGGAAGGCTAGGAGAACAACACTTCCATGTTTATAGTTGTGAGGGGTAGACTTCCTTGTTGCCATAATTTTTCTTTCCTCTTTTCTTGCCAACCTGAATGCCTTCTCCAATGAATCAGGTTCTCGACGATGAACCTCATGTTGAATGCTATCCTTTAAAGTCCATATGGAGACATCAATCTTCTACTTCTCTAGAATATCATTTTCCCCTATATTCAATTTTTGAAAGTCCTTAATGTGCTCTACCATTGAACGCTTTTGTTTGAGATTTATCAATTGGCTAAAGAAGGTGTTACTCTTTGTATCCTCATAATGTGATATCATTCCCTCCGTGATAATTGACCACGTAACAAGTGGTTTACAAGAGAAAAGCCCTTTATACCATAAAACTTGATTCGGTTCTAAATATGAATACGAAATACGTACCTTTTGAAATAGTTTCACCTCATGTAGATCAAAATATTGCTCCATCTGTAGTATCCAATTTACTGGATCCTTGCCATCAAACTTCCTCATATCGCATTTTCTTGATTTTAGGAGCTCGATCTTGAAATGGCTATAAATCTCTAATTTCAGATCTCCAAGTTTTGATTTTGCGTCCTGTAGTAGCCCTTTTTGTTCTCTTTCTAACCCTGCAAGTCTGATCAATATTGGATTCTGCAAGGAAGAGTTATGTCAAATATCGCACGATGGCCTAATTATAGACTGGTTCAGTAGAGTGCACTTGTATGAAGTGTCACTTATTACTGTTTCAACCTTAGGATCTAAATCATATACATAGAAAACTAAATTCTGTCCTCTTTTTGTAACTTCTTACGAAATTTCAATTTGATGCTCAAAGAGAAAGTTATGACGATTTTCCCAAGGTCACTTGTTTAGAATGTAATTTGGGAGTCTGAAAAAACCCTAACTTCCTCAGATTATATCTCCAAAAATATAGCAAGAAAACATCTAAAATTTGGACTTGAGCTTCATCAATAATTTGGTTCAAATGGGTTTTAAGTTTAGAGTCTGAATCTTTGTATAAAACATATTATAGAGAAAACTCCACGATGACCTGTTTGAGACGAAATTCTTGAGCTTGAAAAATCCCTAAGTGCCTCAGATCATATCTCTGACAATATAGTCAGAAAAGTTTTGAAATTCAGATCTGAGGTAGAGATCGACTTCTTCTCAAATGGGTTTTTGTTTTAGCTTCTGAAACTTGGTATCAAACACATTATAGCGAAAATTCCACGATGACCTGTTTGGAGCAGCAAAACCCTAGAATCCAAAGCTCCGATACAAAATGTTATGAAACCATCTCACAAAAAGATAGAAAAGATAGATAAACGCCTTCAAAATAAGCCTCTTCGAGGGGGAAGCCTCCTTAAATTACACAGATGAAAAATTCTTGAATGATACAAATGACAAGACCTCATTTCTATATATAGGAGTCTAAGGGGTCAAAATATAATCAAAGCCGATATAACAATAATAATGTATGGGCACAATAATAACAATAGTGGGCTTCTATGGGGCACAATAATAACATTACGGGGACTACATGGGCACTATAACAGTTTTGGTGAAAATTCCATGTAAAAATATGTAAATACCACAGATGATGGGACGTGTATTCCAAGTTGAATGCTGGGCAAGACATCCTAGGGGGGTGTTCATTTGGTTGTTTATGGCTAAGAAAATTGGCAAAGGCAATGACTAAGGCATTAAAGAGGCAAAAAGGTATTTTGGCACATTTATTTATGAAAAATAATGGAAATTAGGAGAAAAGGAAGGTAAAAGGTCACAGGTTGCATGTGAGGAGGAAAATGAAGGAAAGTAATGGAAATTAGGAGAAAAAGGAGGTGAAAGGTCATAGGTTGCATGTGAGGAGGAAAATGAAGAAAACTAATGGAAAATGAAAAGAAGAGAGGCCTCATTATTAAAAAGGCTTCTGAGGATCAGTGGGTCAGACTTGGTTAGTTTAGTTTTGGAGCTCTCTCATTATTCTCTCTCTCATACTCTTGGACACTTGGGTTTTTCTTGGAGAGCTTTGGCATTGGAGTAAGAAAAGCAAAGAAGGAAAGAGGAAGAAAGGATCAAGTAGGGAAAGGCAGGATCAAGCGGCTACAACAGGCTTCATTGCAGGTATCAACTTGCATGTGTATTTTCCTTTCTATATTTGGCATGCATTGGATTGCATGCGTTTCTTTTTCTACCATGGCATGGGTTTTTCCAGGTGTGACAGTATTTTTAGCATAGCCTTGCCATTTCCTGATAGCTTTGATGAGATGGGTTCTCTCATGCGTTTTGTGGGGGATGGTCGGATTAGATTTGAAGCTGAGTGGGGTGGATCTCCAAATTGACAAACACATGGTAGTAGTGGTCCCTGAACCAGACTGAGGATGCACGAAGCCACTTTCCTAGTAACCCCTGAACCGGGCTGTGGGTTGCGGTAAAGCTAGATTGTGTGCCTCAGTGGGCCTAGGAATCCTTGCCGGTGAATGGCAGGATATACAGTAAAGCCAAGAGGTGTATTCTTTCTTTGTTGGGCCTATTGATTCTGGGATGGAATGCATGGTAAAGCCTGGAGAGTATGTCTTAGCGTAGGGCCTAGTGATCCTTGGATCAGATTGCAGATGCATGGTTAAGCCTGAGAGACTAGGAGGCACTCAAATTCCTCACAGTGTAGGCGGAGAACTCTGGTGGCATCCACATTGATTGGTGTTTTTTGATGTGTTCTATGAGTCCCACATTAATGCTTGGAATATGGCATGGGGGTGATTGGCTAAAGAGAGACTTGGCTCATCCAATCTATGGTTGGGTGGAACGTGGTAGTCCCATCACTGTTTGGTTCATTGCATTTATTAATGAAAAATTCATTCCCTTGATCTTCATGTGAAAATGTACTTATATATATATGTATTTTGATGGTTGATATGTTTATTTTATTTTTGTTTCTGTTATGTTGTTTATATTCACATTTACTTTGGAGGGTGTTACAAGTGGTATAAGAGAATGGTTCAAACACTTGGACTGAATGAGATCTATCATAGGTAAAATGAAGAACAAAGGTTAAATTTTAGAGCTTTCTATCATATCTGTTATAACTTTACTTCTGACAAATATTAGAAGTCTAAAATTTGTCCATACTGAAGGTAAATCCCATTGATAATGTGGTAAAAATTTTAGATATTAGTTCACAATACTTTAGGAATTATGATCTAAGGAAGATGAGCTTCTTGAATGCACCTTTAAACAGGTACGTTGGAATTTTTGCAATAACTTTTCTTTTGTAGGATTTCAGAAGATGAAAATTTGTCCACATTGAGGCGACATACCACTGATTACATGGTAGAAATTTTGGATATTGGGTCGCAATAGTTTAGGATATATGAGTAGAGGGAGTCGAGCCTTGTGAATGTTCCTAAAATCAGGCCTCAAGCAGGTCACACTCTCATTTTCGTTATAACTTCTCTTCTGGGCACTCTCAGGTGCTGAAACTTTTTCCACAACGAGGGGAAATACCACTGCTATTGTGATAAGAATTTAAGATATTCATTCGCTATATTTTAGGAGATATGACCAGTGTAAATCGAGCTTTATGGACACTCCTAGAATTGTGCACCAAATAGGATTGTGTGGGTATTTTGTTATAACTTTTCATCTATGAAATATCTGAAGTTGAAATTTGAACTATAGTGAGGGAAAATACAATTGATCATATGGTTCAGCTTCCATAACTTGTACTACTATAGTTTAGGGTATATGCATTGAATCATTCGCTATATTAGTTTGCATGCAAAGTGTTTTATGAAATGCTTAAATGGTTCAATGATTAATTGCATACAAACTGTTTGATAAAATGTCCCAATGAGTATGTTGATTGTGGTTGGAGATAGCATTGATGTGTAATAGTATTTTTGTAGTGATATATGCTTACTTGTATGCAAATATTTTTCTATATTAGTTTGCATGTAAAGTGTTTGAATAAATTCTTACATGCAAATGTAATAGTATAGTAGTTGTTCATGGAAAATGTAAAAGTATGGTAATTGTTTGAAGAAAATGTTATTTTTTCTTGGATGGGATAGCATTGTAGTATGATAATATGGATGTAGCTGATCTATGCCTATTTGCATGCAAATAATTCGAAGAGTTGCATGTAGGGAATTTGAAAGGTTGCATGCAAGGAATTTGAAAAGTTGCATGTAAGTAAATGGAAAAGTGGCATATTTTTAGTTATGATGTTACAAGTGGAATAAGTGCAATATTTTGGACTTAGTCTCATACAAATGTATGAGAAATAAAAATCAATTTGTTTTCAAATGTGGTTAAATTTAGTAGAGATTTGGAGATCCCATTTCCATAATTGGACATTGGATATCGGGCCATTATAGTAGCTTCCTCCTTCTACCTTAGTGTGGACCATGGATAGTAAGGGGGTATGTTTATAAGTTGCTAGTATTTGTGAATGTTGATTTCAAATTAATAGGCACGATGTATTTATTTTTGGAACATTCGATTGATTGTTTATGGATTATATGTCGCTTACATGTTGATTTCATGACACCCACTTACATCCTCGTATGTTAGGTTACGTTTATGAATATTTTGATTACATATATCAGTCTTGTAGGTTGATTACAAGAATTGATCGCTTTTGTTTGACTACATGCATTTATGTGTAGGTGTAGTTGATTTGGCATTGCTTATGCATACTATTGGTTACATGTGGAAATGCGTACAATGGAGTAATGGTTGTTGTCATGCATTAGGTCATGGTTTGTGTACCTGATATGGTAATGCATTGATGACTAGACTCTAGCTAGAATGATGTGTATATGTTTTGGTACTCATATTTTATGTGTGTATATGCAGTCGTTATGCATGTATGGTCTTGGTTATGATTATGCATGTATAGTAGGTAAAACATGCCATGTGAAGTCATTGTATGCAATTTAGGTCATCATGGTGCTATTGGTTGTTATGATTCTAATGAGTTGGTTGAGATAAAGCAAGAGATGCAAATCATCAAAGTGAAGTTGCAACATTGGACCTCGAGGCAAGGGCAGATCATCATATTGATATTGAATTTGAGCATGCAGCTATGTAAGCTAAGGATTTTTATATGCATTAGGTTTATGTACATGTCTTTCGATGTTATGGTTACATTCATGATAGTTGTTGATTGATTAGTGTAGTTATATGCACATGTGTCAGATAGTCAAGAATGATAGTAGCATGTAGTTGTATGCATTGCTATTGTTGTTTTATATTAGATAACCCAATGATTATGCTATATGTTATTGATGAGTATGTTATATGTTAACTTGTTGATTTTTATATGACAATTAACTTGACGATTTGGTTTCATGTTGTTGATGAGCGTGATATAGAGCTTATTATTGTTATATGCTATTAACTTGATGATTAGAGTTATTTCATTGAGTTCTTGATGCCGTAATTTGGATTGGTCATATGCATGATGGTTTTGTTCATTTCCTTGAATATCTTGATGTTATATGTATTGTGCTAACCTGGTTTGACCTATGCAGATGGTTATGGTTGCGATATTCAGGTATGAACCGACATATTTGTGAGATGGTGTCATGCTAATCTAGATTGACTTTTCATATGTGTGAATGATAATTGTGTATGAGTTTATAATGTGAACATGTTAGTTAGATATTGGTATGGATACCATGATCTTATGATTGCTTGAGTTGACATGTTGTAAAGTTATATCTCGCTAATTAGATTGATTATGCAGACAAGATAGCCTCCCCTGAGGTACACTAAGGTATGAGTTTGCTTATGTATCATACTTGGTGTTTCATAGTTGATTATGTTGTCTATTTGATATTTGAGTGTTGGTGCCTATTATGTCATCTAATTGATTTATTTAACATGGTATGTTTGCAAGTTGGTATGAATGTTTGATGAATTGCATAAAATGAGTATGTGTTCAAATGATCTTGTTTTAAGATGATTGTACTAAAATATATGTGTTGAGACAGTTGATATGTACTTGAGTATAGTAGGTGATAGTTGTAGTATTATGACTGATGACTATGAGATGACTAAAGATTATAACATGATTGTTTGTAAAAATTGATTTCAAATTGTTAAATATGATTGTCTTGATATTTGGAACATGTGGTTGACATGTGTGAGCATCATGCAGGGAGTTGCATGGCAAGAGAGGTTGCCATGAAATCTTGACCTAAATGTTCCCAATATTCTCTTCACCTTTTGATCTAAATGTTCCCAATATTCTGTCGACATCCCTATTGGTGCCATGCCTGGATTTACAATAATCAATTGATCTCAGTCCACTAATAGCTCCTCCATCTTAAGCTGCCACAACTTAAAACTCCAACCGTTAAATTTCTCAATATCTATCTTTCCATTGTTCTCCATCTTCTTTTACCATAAGAATCAATCCCTCAAATCTCCCACTGAATAGGGTATACAGAAGGTGTACCACAAGCCCGGGAAAAACCCCTCGACAGAAAAGGCATCCCCTTTGTGGGGTCGTTAATATGCCATGATTATTGTCACTTGTGAACGTTTATTCCACCCATTTCTACCATTCTTCATCATGTCATTTATTATAATTTATCATTTAAATCCATTTTA
>APFE030994982.1:10513-39799 GCA_000404065.3 Pinus taeda | reverse complement strand
TAATAATATAAAGCCACAAAAATAACAATAGAGGGATTCTATGGGGCACAGTAATAACAATATGGGGGCAATAGGGGCACAAAAATATTAATAAGGGGTACAACTACAATAGTAATGGGGTAATCACTAGTATTATAGGGTCCCAACAAGGTATGGAGGGAACTGAGCTGAAACCAAATAATTTGCTATATCAGCAAACCATGGAGAGAGTACTGAAATAGAAAACATGTGTTCATCTGGCAGTTGATCATCCACCATCCCTTCTTCACCTATAGGCAAATCTAGTCTAGACAGAAAATCAACAACAACATTTTCCTTACTTGGCTTATCAACAATGGTAAAATCAAATTGCTGCAATAAAAGTAACCATCTAATGATACGAGCGTTTACATCAGGTTTGTTCATCAAATACCTAATTGCAACATGATCAATATTTATGAATGTTTGATAGCCAGTGATGTAGTGTCTGAACTTGTTTAGGGAATGGACTACAGCTAGGAGCTCTTTCTCGGTTACAGTATAGTTTAATTCTGCATTAGACAGGTTTTTACTGAAAAAATATATGGCATACGGTAGCTTCTCTTCAACTTGTCCTAAGGTTGCTCTTATGGCTTTGTTCGAGGCATCTGTGTGAATGTGGAAAGGTAGGGCCCAATTTGGACCTCTCAAGATTGGGGCAGTTATCAGCTTACCTTTCAAAGCATCCAGAGCCTCATGACAGTTGTCAGTCCATATGAACTCGACATATTTTCCTAAAAGACCAAACAATGGAGAGACTAGCTTACTAAAATCTTTAATGAATCTTTGATAATATCATGCTAAGCCTAGAAAACTCCAAACATCTCTTACTCTTTAAGGAGGCAGGACCCTTTGGATGAGAGTAATCCTGTTGGGATCCACCTGTAAACCTTGCTGAGAAATCGTATGACCTAGCACAGTCCCTTCAGTCATTAGGAATTCACATTTATCAGGACTGTGGGATAGGTTCATTTCAATACACTTGGCTAAAACTTTCCTCAGGTTAGTCAGAGCTTCTTGGAAGTTAGAACCATAAGGGGTAAAGTCATCCATATAGACTTCCACTGAATCATGAACCAGCTCAACGAATATACTCAGTACCACTCCCTGGAAAGTGGCAGGAGCATTGCATAACCCAAAGGGAAGGACCTGGTAGGCAAAGGTACCCCATGCACAAGTGAAAGTGGTCTTATCTTGGTCTTCCGGGCTGATTTGGATTTGATTATACCCGCTAAACCCATCTAAGAAGGAAAAGAACTTCTTCCCTGCCAGGCCATCTAACACTTGATCTATGAAAGGCAAAGGGAAATGGTCCTTCTTGGTAGCTTTGTTAAGTTCTCGATAGTCTACATAGATTCTCCACTTCCCGTTTTTCTTGGGCACAAGCACCAAAGGAGAAACCCACTCGCTGTCAGAGATGGGGTAGATGAATCCTGCATCCAGCAACTTTTGTAGTTCTTCTTTGACAATGTCCTTAAGGGTTGGATTCATCCTCCTCTGAGGCTGCCTGATTGGTTTACAATCCTCTTTAATGTAAATGTGATGGGTACAAACTGAAGGTTGGACTCCTTTCATCTCCTTATAGCTCCAAGCAAAATCATCCAAATGGCTGTTCAATAAGCTATACAGCTCTTTCTCCAGAGAGGGGGATAGGGATGAGTTGATCTTCAAGGTTATTTCAGGGTCAAATTCCACATTCTTAACTCGGAGAGAGGTCGGATCAGCCACACAGAGATCCACTAGAGCACTGGCTTGGGTTTCTTCTACCAACTCTTCTAATGGCAGCACACTGGGAGGTGGATTTTGAATTAAATTCTCAATAAGATCATCCTCGGTTTGATGGCCTCCCCTGGTGGCTTCCACTATGCACAACGGTGTAGAGTAGACTTCATCCTCATATCCCTCCTCCAACCAGAGAGGTACGTCATGTTCTAGAAGAGGTTGGGTAGGAGAGTATAGGACTAGCTATTTGGACATATGCCCATTCTTAATGGTCATGCTCCCAGCTCGACAACTCATGTAAGCATCTGCAGTAGCTAACCAAGGCCTTCCCAAGATGAGGGGGTACCCAGTGAGTTTTTCCTTTGGCTGAAGGACCAAGAAGTTAGCAGGGTACTCCCAAGAATCAATGGAGACCATGACATCTTCCACAATCCCCTCAGGAGTCACCGTGGAGAGGTCTGCCAACTGCAGTACTGTTGACGTCTTTCTTAGGGAACTCTGAAGGTTGAGTTTGAGCATAGTGTCCCTGGTCATTACGTTAATGGCAACCCCTAGATCAATCAATTTGTGGGGGATTATGGTGCCATTGATGTGGACATCAACTACAAGACTCCCAGGGTCCAGATATTTTGGACAGATTACTTGTCCCAACATTAGGTCAGACAATTGTCCTATGACATTGATAGTTGGGGCATCTCTCTTGTGCCTACCTGGGTGCCTGAGACACTTCCCTTTGATCAATTTGTTGTAGATTGGTACATCTTTTATGGCCTGGAGAAGTGGTATTTTCGCACATAACTGTTTAAGCTCTCCCAAAAGTTTAGTCTCTTTTGGGTTTGGTTTCTTGGTTCCAGTTGGTCTCTCAGGAAAGGGTGGAATGGCTTTGGGTTCACTTTCTTGTTTTTCTTCCTCATCCTCCTTAGGTGGAGGTTGGCTATGTGGGAGGACCTTCCCAAATCGAAGGTTGATTTCCTGAATATCCACAACATAGGTAGGGCATGTCGTCTCTCCAGTATATACTTGCTGGGCCTGTCTATTATTGGGGTTCGAGTTCGGTTGAGCAGGTATCTAGGGTTGTCTTGGAGGAGTAGGAGGTGATGATTGTGGTTGAGCAGGTGGTGGAGGAAAAATAGTGGGATGAGAGTTGTACTAGGGCCTCCACCCCTAATGAGGTGCATTCCAATGAGGTTGTGGCTGAACATGAGAATGAAATGAATGAGAAGCAGGTTGAGTATGGTATTGAGATGGATATGACCAAGGAGGGGGTGAGAACCAGGAAGGATGAGCAGGGGGACCCCAAGAAGGTATGTGAGTGGATTGGTTGGGGTTGTAATAAGTCTGGGATGTCCCTTGCATCCCCTGCTGGTAAGGTCTGGGTCCATGTGGCCTCCTTTGGTTCATGAAGTAGAGTGGTTCAGTGGCTCCTTCAGCCCCTTGGTACATAGATTTAAATTCGAGTAAGGTTGGGCACTGGTTTGTAGGGTGGTTTGCCTCACAAATGAAACATACCTCTACGGAGTGCAATGGACACTCGTTCCTAGGATGCTTCCTTGTGCATCTGGGACAAAAGATGGCCAAAGCCCTCTCAGCTTCCTCTTGCTTCTGTTGGATTCGGAAGGTATCCATTTGCATGGCAATGGTCTGTCTCACCTCACTTTTGAGGTCTTCCATCTGATTTGCAAACTCATGTTTGGATAAGGTGGCACTGGCTGAAAGTTGACTCCCCCTACCTCTTTTCTGGGCTGCCCTAGAATGGTTTCTAAACACAGTTTTTATGTCATCATAAGGTAGCTGGTAGATGTCTCCCCCAACCAGCAAATGGAGGGTATCTAGAAGGTCTTCAGGGACTCCTCGGAGCAGAACCAGCTTCAGAGATTCAGTGTCAAGTGTGCACCTGACCCTTTTATAACTGAGTTGGAACCTTTCTTCATAGTCTTCTAAAGATTCATCACCTCCCACGGTCATCCGAAAGATTTCTCCCTTTGTTTCCTTTGACCTATAGTAATCCTGGTATTTGTTGTTAAAGGTTTGTTGCATCTGAGCCCAAGTTGTGATACTATTTCCAGGTAACCCCATGAACTAGCGGAGTGCTACATCTTTGAGGGTAGAGGGAAAGAGTTTCAACTTTTTCTCGACTTCTGCATAGTCATACGTTTGACAAAGGACAACAAACTCAAACAAGAAGGTATCAGGGTCTTCAGTGGTCAATCCATGGAAGTGAGGTAAGGCTGAGGGACTTATATTTTTCATTTTTGTGTCCCCATTGGTCTCTCAAATGGGAAAGGTGCCTTCTATTCTCTCCTCATTTCCTATACCATTTCTGTGTTCAGCCATGGTCTCAGGAGGAATGTTTTCTTGCTCTTCTTTTGTTATAGCATCTTCGTATATCTCTGGAGGTTCACCTATAGGTTCTTTTGGATCACTACCATTGAAGAAGAGAGAAGGATGACTCAGTGATGTGGTGGGGGTGTTGGGTAGGAATTTTCCTGAATTGTCTCTGTTCCTACGAGGCATGAAAGGAAATCTTTTTGGTTGTTTTTTATGTTTTTCTCTGCTTGTACCTGCAAAAATGAAATTGATTGATCAACAAATTGCAACTAACTAAAATAAACCTTGTTGAAATGAAAAATTGCAGAATTGAAATGAAAGCAAGAAATGACTAATCTATGTTGCTGAAATGAAATTGCAGAATTGAAATGAAAGCAGGAAATGAATAATTTACGCTTGCTGAAATGAAATTGTAGAATTGAAATGCTAATAGACGCTTGCAGAATTGAAATGCTAATCTATGCTTGCAGAATTGAAATGCTAATCTATGCTTGCAGAATTGAAATGAAACAACTACTCTACTCTTGCTGAAATAAACTACTTAGCAGAAGGTTGCAGTGGAAAGTAGAAGAAAAGCAGTAATCACAAATACTCTGACGCTTCCGTAGAAAGGGCGCCAAAAATATGGTGAGCTCTAGTATTTCAGCAATAATGTTGCAACTCTTGGGACTCCCTACTTTACTTTTATCAACCTGGTAGTTCGTAACAAACTTGGAAGCGACGGTGCTATATGCACAAGTACTAGCTCTTACTGCAGGCTGTCACTTGATCAGCTGGCACAAGTTCGCTAGGAGCTTAAGCCAACTTATATGAGTTCTTAGAAGAAGCTTTTAACTGTGATGGATGAAAGCTAACTCAAGAGAGGCTATTCTACTTGCAGAAAGAAGATGAAAGATGAAAGGAAATGCAAACCCTAGCAAACCCTAGTTTTACCGACTAACCCTACTTGTGCAAGAAAAGAGATGAAAGATGCTGGAATGGATGCCATTGACTGTTGAAAAGGTAAGATGCATGTGGTTAAGCTACTTCTGAAGGAAAATATGGAAAAATTATCTTTTTGTATTTTTGAGTAATTTTTCAGAATTATTATGCATTTGTTTTAACTATTTTTGACAATGTAGAGGTTTATTGGTGAAAGGAAATCGAGTGGGCACTTGCAGGAGGTTGGGAAGGTGAGAAGAGGGGCAAAGGGGTCTGTAGCACTCTTCTGGAGAATTCCACAATGATCAGAATTCGAAAAACTATTCGCGTGAAATTCTACAGGAAGTCTGCAGGGGATCTACAAGAAGTTCTATAGGAAGTTCTACAGGCACAGGGCAAAAGTGGTTTTTAGAGGGTTGATGATGGAAAAATGGTGGGAAAGTGGAAATGAAGGATGGATAAGGATGTTAAGAGGTCTAGAATCTGGTAGATGAAGCTCAGGAGTGAAGAAGATGGTTGGAGTTGTTCAAAGGTGAAGGAAGCGATTTTGCACAAAAATATACAAATTAGGGTTGTTTGGGAAAGTGTGGCAAATGAGTGAAGAAAACCTTGAGAAAATGGTTGGAACAGGTTACATGATGAAGGAAGGATAGGCTGGAGTGTCTTACAGGTGCTCTACACACTTCTATTCAAAACTGATCCAAGCAAGACTAAAAAAACAAAGATTTATCTATTTTGACCTAATCTGACTTAAAAACCAGAAACATGATGAACAAAAGTTTATAGACAGGAAATTACGTAAGAAAGATATGGAAACTGAGCAAGAACAAATCTAAACATGAAAACACAACTGATATTAACTTTTCCAACCTAAAATCTAACACTAACAAGTGCATTGGTAGGCAAAAACAATGTTTTTGTGGCAGCAAGTGTGAATTGGTCTCAGTTCATGGTCCCAAGGAGGGAGAAATGAGATCAAGAACTGCTTGATAGCCTTTTTGTGGATATTTTCTATTACCAAACTGTCAAATCAACCTGAAGCATGAAAAACTATCTTAATCATCAAAAACAACCTAAGTAACAAAACAAGATTTTAACCTAAATAACAAAAATTACTCTATGAATGCAAGAAAACACATAAAAGTACACAAAGGAGGTACTGGCCCTTGGGTTGGGCCCAACCCCAAGAGCTACAGCCTCCTAAGAAAGCTTAGATCTGGTGCAAAGTGAAATTCATCTTCATTAATCAAAGAATAACCATTACATCACAAAAACTGTCTGCAAGAAGAACTCGAAAATGTGCTGATGCAGGGCTGCACTAAAGTGCGAAAATAAACTATTCATTGGCTAAACTACTAAGGCTTGAAGCCTTCCTACTTAGGCAAACGAGGACTCCCAATAGTCCTCCTTAACTTTAGGAGCTTGCCTGCCCAAGGCTGCAGTTAATCAGCCACTTCACTAGACCTGCTCGACTGCCCCTTGAAATCATCTTTGGTGGGCTGTTGAACTTTGAGATGATGGTGGAGAACTCAAGGAAGGGGTTATTTAATGCAGGAGACACCCCTCCTATAAATCCTCAGCCTTATTCCTTTATATTTGGTTGCCAATTTGCTCATAAATGCCTGACCTTGGTCCAAAAAATGTCCAAAAATTTGCAATAAGCACGTATTAGACTTTGTGGTCAAGTGACTATTCCCATTCACTCAATTAACATAAATATATTCGAAAGCATGCATAAAACTATGAATAATGGTGGATTAAACTAGAATAATAGGAAAAATGAGCCCATAAAGTTACCCATTTCTGGGGCTTATCAACATCAACGAAGAATGATTTATTGGAACATTTGGGACCTTGACATTAGCTAGGCCAACTTTGGAGTAGCAACATATTCCTTGAGAAAAAGTATTTGGTGGGGAGGACTGTAATGTTCCCAAATTTTGTGCATGCAAAAATTACTTAGAGTCTTGCCAATTTTTGGGTAATATTAAAAAAGGGAAAATATTATCTTGTGAGAAAGGGGAGAAATTATTATTTTAATGGAATGGTGAAAAAATAATGTTTTATTATAGGAGGAAGCAAATTGTTATTTTAATAGAGAATGACGACAAATAATATTTTATTGGAGGACGGGGGAAAATTGCTATTTTGGATAGGTGGAAAAATAATATTTTATTTATAAAGGAGGCCAATTATTATGTTATTCAAAATGAAGGCAAAAAGTCTCCTAGTGGAAATTGGGCCCCACCAATAAAATAATAGGGAAAGAGGAGAATCTAGAAGGAGGCTCAAGGGAGAATTATAAATGGAGGATGGACTCAATGGAAAACCGTTCTATCTTATCATTTCTATTTGTCATTTGAGAATAAGCTCAAGTGAGTTTCAAAGAGTTTCAAGCGGAACACAAATCTCTCTTCAATGGACTTCGAGTGCCGCCCTAGTTAGCTCTTGGGGAAGATCACTAAGATTTTCCAATTTTTCCTATAACAGGGAGTCCACATCGTTGAAAGAGATTGTTTGCAGGTGTCTCCATTTGTGTTTATTGTAGGTTTTCAACAAATCATCAAGTGGGTCAAGCTTACTTCTCCAAGAGGAAAAGTACCAAGTTTGAATATTGTTTTTTAAAGACAAATTCAAGGTCTAGTTGCACAAATAAAGGGACAAATTCTCTGCCCAAAATCCAAGGCTGAGTAGATTGGTTAGAGGATAAATTATTTCAAGACTGAGGAGGAAGTTTGTGTTGCATATCTACATTATTTATGCATAGAAATACAAGGACAAGGACAAGAAGGTCACATTTCTTCAACATTATAACAAGCCGATTTGGTGTTTTCGCTCATAATTAAAGGGTGGTTTGCACAGGATGAAGTTGTGTCCATAAAGGGACTAACTTTTTTCATTGATATAGAGGCCGAGTTTATTATTCAATAAGGGTCCAAATTATACCATCTCAGAGGATAGGTTCAATAGTGTAATAGTGTGTGTTGGAACTGCTAACAAAGAGCAAAAGCTATCTTCTTCATTGGTGATGTTTGTCGGTTGAAGATACACGTGGAAGAGGAGAGGACAAACAATTGTTCATTTGGTTTGAGTTATACCATAAAATATGCCACAACCATAATTAACAGAGGATGAGTCCCCTTGCTATAAATGTGATTGTTTTTATAATTATACTGGAGGCTGAAGATTGAAATTGCAACTATTAGTATTAAGAAGGACGCTATTACTATCTTGCTGGTGCATACTTAGGTTCTTGTTTTGTTTAGTGTATGTAACCACTCTTATATCCATACATAACTCTGAAGTAAATCTTATTTTTTTCCTCTATCTATAGTCTATATATTTTCTGAGTAACATATGGATGAAGTGTGCAAATATTGAAGTGTTTTCATAAGCAGTTACTTGGTCTTCTATGTTTTAAATTACATGTAAATGCACCTAAAACCATACACACACATTGTTTCACCAAATGTCTCACTAAAATACACATTACAAACCCAAATATTTCAAGGGTCATTTTGGAAAAATAGAAAAAACATCTACAATAGTTGATACCCAAAAGTTAGACAAAGCACTTCATTGGAAACTCAACAAACTCTGAAAATTATAGTGAATAAATTTGGAAAATTTTAAGAAGGAATATTACAAGATATAAAATTTCACAAGGTAGTGAGAATATCTTGGTTACCAAAGGTGGTAGCACATGTACTGGTTTTTCCACTTGTAGAAGCAATAGAGTGGTTGGTACAACATGCATATCAAAAGTTAACTATGATTAGAGATAACATGTTGCACATATGTTTCATTGATGCCAACTCAATGTTGTCAATGATGTCAAAGGAGGTTCTGAAGTTCACGTTGCGAAAGGTGATTGGAGTAGTAGAAAGACGAGTATAAAACTCAATGCATAATGTGGCAGACGAATGGGAGCAATCAATTTTGTCACTTCAAGGGTCCTAACATGCTCGATCTTTGATCGAAAGGGGGGTCTAAGATGCCACCTAGGTAGTAAACCATTGGGACATGTGGTAATAGTATAGGGATATTGGGGGGCCTCTAGCATATTTTGGAAACCACCTTTTAATCCGTCTCCCCCCAAATATTCTTCCAAGGCACAAAATGGTGCTTTCACAACAAGCCCTCATAGGAGTGCGATGAAAATTGGCGTTTTTGTTATGACGTTTGATCTTGAGAACATAAATGACCCTAATCTATATTAGAATCACACATGCGTAGAGGTTATAGTGAATTTATGCACCTGATGGATCTAACAAAAGAGATAATTTCAATCTAATGGTCCAAATTTATATCATGCTCACACATGCATGATGGGTATAGTAGAGATATGCACCCGATGAAGCTAATCCATGATTAAACTATGCATTAAAGCTTGCTTATATTACGGTAAAGCATACTAGATGGAGATTAGGAAAGCTTAATTATATTGGGCACTAGGCGTATAACATGGTCAAAATGATGTGGCACACCATGTGGACCACAAGTGGTAGATATGATGACTAGAAACAACGATGAGTGACACACGACACTCTTTTTTGGATGATTTGGATGGTCAAATGGAAAATTGGTAGGTGACACTTGGGAAGTAAATTTCAACACTCGGACACATGGCAAACGCTGATTAGTCATAACAAATGACATGGCAAGTGAAATGGTAGGTGATGTAGTAATGGTGGGTCCCATACCTGGGTATTAGAGTATTAGAGTCCATTTTTGTATATAAATGTCCAAGTTACTGTCTGATATGACATGGTAGAGATGATGTGCCATAAATGACATGGAAAAAGGATAAGGTGGTAGTAAATGATTGGTCCACGATGGATTAACATGGCATACCTATAAGTCTTGGGATTGCACCAAGATTGTGTTTGGCAAGGTTTTCTTATGTATTTAGTTTTGGAAAAATAATAATTAGAAAATCAAGGTTACATGCCAAAATCAAAGGGCCAAGGGACTAGTCTTTGTGGGCCCCATGCCAGGGAACTAGGATGATCAACTAGGTAGAACCTTTGGTATGTAGTAGTCTAGTGTAATGGGGAGAAATGCACTCAGTTGCAGTCAAGGGTGAAAATTTCCATCACTTGAAGTTTCATCTACTGGGTTTAGGGATCATATAGGTACCTGGAAATGTATAAAGGGTCATTGTTCCAACATTCATAGTTCCATCGAAGGACCAAGGTCACATCACATAGTCATAGGTGCTTAAAAATTTAACATTTGGAGCTAAAGTACAGGTATCAAGATGCTTGCAATACTGAGATTATTAGAGTAGTATGTTAGGATCGAGGTAACAAATTGTGATCATGGGTGTTTAATGTTCTAATACTCAGAGCTAAATGGTACAAAAGGTATCTTGTATCTAGTATATAAGCACTCAGTCACAATGCTACGTTATGAGGTGTCGAGTTTTAGTACTCAAGGTATGCGAGTCATAGGCACAACTATGGCATATTGTAGCCCAATATATAAGTGTTTGGTCATAAACCTCAGCCACGAGGTGTTAAGGAGTAGCTTGTGAGGGCTAATCATCACCACACTAGGAGATGTAAAGGGCAAAAAAGGTTCACTATATCCCAAGGTATTAATATGATAGTCTTGTGGTCACAAACATGAGCATATGTAAAGATTTTAATTGTTGCAAGGTTGGATGGGAGAGATCTATTAGGTAATGAATATTGGAACCATTATGAATATTATTTTCATTATAATAGTCGGAAATCCATGATTGAGATTTGTGCAAGTCAAGAATCTGTTGAGAGTGTGTAGGCAAGTTAAATTGAATGAGCTAGTCAATCCATGATACCATGGTTCAATACCATGGAATGATACCAATGGTAAAGGAGTCCATAATCTATAAATGCAGGGTTAAACAATTGAAATTACTAGTGAAATGGTGTATGTGAGGGTGAGTAAATTTTTAGAAAGGAGTGCTAAAGCCAGTGAGGCTAAGAGAGAAATAGTTGACCAAGTGAAGGAGCGTAAGGAAATTTCAGTAGAGAAATGCTGAACAGATTGAACTGTAGACTAGAGTGTGGTGACAGGGCCAATTATGTAGAGACAAAATCTAGAACAGATCACAATGCAAATCATAGTTTCCATTTGAATGTTAAACTAAGTTATATAAAAACCCGAGCTGAAGAGAGACCATATCAAAAGTGAAATATATAGATCTAAAACATACTGGAAGTACTTGAATAAAGGTCTAATTATATTATCATAGATTAAAACTCAAAATATAAAATAGTGATGGGATTGTATCTCCTTAAAGTTGGTGCTTGTAAATTAGGGGGATTGATGTCCTCTTTCGATTGGTGAACGTAAATTAGGGGATGGGTGTCTCCTTCTAGTTGGTTCTAGTAAATTAATGTAAATGTACATTGGTGCCTACATTCATCTATAAAGAAAAAAATGTTCCGTGGTTTTCTCTTGTATGGGTTTCCATGTAAAAAATTGAGTCTCTTGATCTATGTGTGTGCATTCTTGATTTATGGTGTCATTATATGGACTATTAAAAATAACTTAAATATTTTAAAAATTGTTAAAAATTGTATAATATTGATTCACCCCTGCCTCTAAATATTATTTTTCCTTCAACAATTGGTATTGAAGGTGGTTCCTTTAGAGACAATTTAATAGCTAGAAGGAAGATCCTACAAGAAAATAGCTAGCCAAGAAGGTTCTTCATCAAACAAGTCTCTGTTTTTCAACTAAAATAATTATGGTGTCTAGATGATCTGGATGAGAACTTATGTAATTTCTCTTGGTACAAATGTTTGGAAAATTGTGGTAGATGGTTACCAAACTCCTCCAACTCCCCGAACTAATGAAGTTGAGAAGAAGAATACTCAAAATCATGGAAAATATATAATGCTACTCTATGTGGTCTTGTAAAATCATAATTTGTTAAGGTTATGCAGTGCAATTTAGGTAGAGCCATGTGAGACAAGTTTCTCAACAATTATGAAGGAGATATTAATGTAAAGCGTGCAAAAATCCAAGCTTAAAAATGAATGAATATGAAAATATAACAAGTTTATTTCCTAGAGTAGACAAGATTGTAAATATCATCAAAGAACTTGGCGAAAAACATGATGAAGGTATAGTGTAGAGTGCGAAGCCACTTATGTACTCCACACAACAAAAGTCGTTGTCATCGAATAGTGATACAAAAAATTCTAAACAACGGGTCATCACCATTTCACTATTTATGGGGCTCCCACTAGAGCATGCACATGTCATTGTTGTTTCTTTGTGTTTCGAAGGTGTTGCAATAGAAACAATACGGAATTGGTACCAACAAATTTTCTCCCTGTGGGTGTCGAGTGTTGATGTAGGCTAAGATTCATAGATATATGGTAGGTGTGCAATGTTGATTCAGGATGAGATCTATAGATACATGGTAGGATGAGACCTTGCTTATAATGATTCCTTGTTTTTGAAGTTAGGAATGAGGAGGTCGTGCAATTGAGAAAGGAGCTAGGTTCTTTTTAATGGTGTGTGCAATGCCTTCCAAACGACAAACAAATTGACAAACTCTAGTCCATTTGGCTATGTCACACATCCCTAACTTTTAACGAGTAAAATTTTATTTATTTTTTCAACAAGTAAAAGTTTCGTTTTTCGTTTCGATTTACAAATTTTTAGATATCCACTTTAAAACATAGTTTCCTCCAAATTCATGGATTTATGAATTTTTACATATTAAATAAAACTTAAAAGAAAAGTTTCGCTTTAGTTTCATCCAAATTTTTACTTTGGTTTTCCTTTTACACTTGAACATGGTGTCCACAACCACAAAATGCGATTAAAGGATGCCTTGCTGCTCGAGTACGAAGTGATAGAAACTATTGAAAGGATGCCTTGCTGCTCATATACGTTGTTAACGTAGATAATATGGTGTGATCAAATAAAATAACATAACATATAACATATAAAATTTTATTTATTTATATAAACTTGTAACATATAAAATTTCCCCACAGATGTAGCTATTTTTCCGCACAATCACTCCAAAAAAATACCCAATTAGTGAAATTTTGCACTAAAATTTTCCCTATGCCCCCTGCTCACTTAGTAAGGGACTTGCTCAGAGAATTGTGTCAATGTCAGGGTCAGAGCACTCACAGACAGAATCGTTGAGGGATGTCAATAAAATAATGAAACACTTTTCTTGCCAAAATTGGGGATAGGATGGAGAAGGAAGTATACAACTTAATATATTGTGAACAAGTACATAAATATAAACCTTTTCTTGTTGTACCAACTGTAATTCCTTTTGCAATTATTCCACTTGCAACAATGGTTTCTTCCTTTCATTCTAAATCCTCACCAAGTCCTAAATGTTCAATTTTTTAGCTCATGTACTCTTTAGATTATCAACAAATTCCTTATGATGTTTCAAAGGAATAACTTCAGCAATTAGCAAGATTGCTAATTTCCTCCACTTCTCCAATTCCTGAATAAAAAATGTTGAGTTCAACAGTTCCTTAGGTTTTAATTGATCTATTTCAGTTACTGTTACAATGGCAATTTCAACAGTTTCCTGAACCATCTCTTCATTCCCTTTCTCCATTGGCCGCAAGATATCAGCTGCTGGTTCTTGTGTGAAAACAACATCGTCGATAGGTTCTTATGGAGCGGTGGCCAGTTTAATTTCAGTTTTCTCTATTTAAGCTACTAGTTCATGTGTAACAGTAGCATCATAAATAGGTTCTTGTGGAATAACACACTATTTTCTCCATCCCACTCTGCTTCATCTACTGGTTCTTGTGTAACAACAACATCTTCAATGGGTTCTTGTGGAGAAATGGTTTGGAATTCTTCATTTTTATCTCCAACTTGAATTCCAACTGAAATAGTGGTTGGCCTTTCACAACCTGCTTCCTCTATCACTTGCTTACATCCATCACATATTTTAACTGACATTTCTTTTTCCACTTCTGCTAGGGTTTCTAATCCATTTTGTTTTCTAGACTGAAGCTACTCTTCAATCACGATAAGTTGTTTCTTTAAATCCTCATTTTCCTCCATCAATTTATTAATTTATTAAATAAGGAGGCCAATCAGACTTACCTAGTAAAGAGACATATTCTTGTTCCTTTTTGAGCTCCTCCTCTTTCTGTTGTTCCTCAAGTTCCTTTGATTCAGGTGGTACAACATGAACTTCAGGTGTCAGGGTATGTTCTTTTACAAATTATTATTCTTTCTCTTCATTCTGCTATCTCTCAAACTCCTTTGGTTTTGTTATATTAGTACATTACTCAGATATCGGGATGGTATAATGATTACCCACACTCTCTTCTTGGGATTCTTTCCACCCAATGTCTTCTTAAATTTCCTCTTTTTCACCACAGTTTGTACGGGAGCACATTTTTGAGATACTTCCTTAGCTTCCTCAGGAATTTCTATTTCCAAAACCCTTTCTTCAGCTGATGCTATTCCAATTTCCCTTGTTTCAAAAATCTTTTTCTTAGGCCCTTATTCATAAATAGGGCATCCATAATAACTATCCTCAGATTTTCCATTGGATATATCCATAGGTTCTTTAGTGCATGGTCTTTTCCCTTCAATGGATGTATCAACATACATTCTTATGGACCTCTATCTCTGAGGGTTTCTGCGAAGAGGTCTAGGAGGTGTAACCACTCTTCTTTGTCTAAGAAGTGTACTTGCTCTACTTTTTATGGGAGGTGTAACTGCTCTATCTTCTAGTTCTATTTCAACACTTACCTCTTGTTCTTCACTTTCACTTTCCTCTATTTCAGTGGTTGGTGCATGTGAATTTTCTAATAGACCAGTCCATGTGCTTCCATGTTGTTACAGTGAATGAATTATGATTAACTTGATGAGTGCATGGTTGGTTAAACAAGTCTTTGGATGCTTTTCCATACACACCGCCTCTACCATATGTTGTAAATATTTTAGTAAATAATAGTGAAAATTTATCAGCTGTCCATTACGAAGATGTTCCAATAACTATAATGAACTTCTGAATAAATAAATCCACATCATCCCAAGGGTGAGGAAGGGATGTTCTATCAATACCTCTCCCCTTGCTCCTTACTTCCTCTCCTAGCTACAAAAATGTTTCCCTAGCTATTGGAGCTGCTATTTTACTAGAAAACCAACAAGCCCCTGTTTGAGGTAAACCTGTCATATTGAAAATTATGTCCTCTATAATAACAATTCTGAATCCTCTAATATTTGAATGTTTCTCTTGTAGGGCATGTGCAAATTACATAGCAATATGTTCGCTAAAACCTTGCAGCTTCTCAAAGTAGACTAACTACCTTGCATTCCTAAATATTTTTAGGGCTTCTGGATGGTGTAGCAGTGAATAAATGGAGTCTGTTTCATGACAGACTGCGGTTCATCCCATGGTTGTTTCAAAGACTATTACTGCTCAAAGACTATTATAGGGCGCACTTGGTACATACAAACACTTGCTAGAGTAGAGAAAATCAGCCGTGTTGTAAACATAGGGACAACCGTTCGCTGAGAGGAGGCCAGTGGCTAGGACATCTATTGAAAATAAATAAAAATGTTTTCTTTTATGACTGTAAACATTATTTCCCAAATATATTTCCTTAAAATGTAATTAAATTTATGTTCTTGGAGAAAATGACAAAACAATTCAAGATGGTCGAGACGTTTATGAATACAACTTACTGAAGTTGTAGTATGGCATGCAAAAATACAGAGAAAAAGATTAAATACAAAGGGTTGAGGAAAAATAGTTTACACAAAACCTTAGTTGAAATAATGGAATGTAGGAAAGTGAAGTGATGAAAAATGTGGAGCACAGTTTAAGGTTTCTTCAAATTAAAATTCTACAGGTACTTTCTACTACTAACACAACATCAATAAATATGTTGATGAAAAGTAACCAACAACTTCACTACAATTTTTTTATGTAAAATAATGAACATAGTAAATGACTTACAGAGATAAAGAAAACATGCTATAACCCATCACACATTTGGAATCATCTGAAAAAGCTTTATTGATTCTCTAAGAAAATTTTCACATTACACAACAAAATTTGATATGTAGGCCAAAATTCGGAGCCCCAAAATTGGTCCCTCGGTCTTCTTTTAAAGAAAGTTTACATTGGAAGGTAGTTATGGACACTGTTAACTACATTAACTAACTCAAAACTACTTAGTTCTTTTAAAACATTCAAAAACTAAAATACTTCCATAGTTATATAAAATTACAAAATACAATATTTTTCAAACTTTCCAAATATAGGCTATTTTGAAATTCAGGACTCTTGTGCTTTTAACACTTTTGGCTCACTTGATGAAGTCCCAGGCTCAACGAATCGAACATTCTGTGGTGTGATGATATTTTGACATTTCTTCCAAAGTGTTAGATCAAGAACTCGACATTGAAGCATCCTATTGTAGGCCATCCTCAGATTTGTTAGTTTGGTGTAGCTTGGTTTATCAGTGAATAAAGTCCTAACTAATGACAACATCTGAAAGTCCCTTTGCAGGTATTTAATGATTGTTGATCCCTTTTACACTGCAGTATTTTCATGCGAGGAGTTAATTTTTCTTTTGACTTCTACCAACAACATTTCATATTGCTCCTAGGAGAGAAGGTTCTCTTGTTGATCCCAACATGTTGGCAACCCTACTATGATCCTTTTGTGAAATTCAGAGTTAAAATATGTCACTGATTCTTCAATAAGTAGGAATATCCAACACAACATTATGTTGCATCAATAGATGTAAAAATCTTGGGGCTTGACGATTGATCACTGAGGTATCATCTCTTCCCAGAACACCCATAATCACAAACAAAATTGGCTTGACACTCTCAGACAAATAAGTTATAGGGAACTTTGTAGACTCTAGAGAAAGAACAACATTGGGAGGAAAAATGGTGGCAAAATGAGACTAAACAGTTTGTTTTTATCCTTTGCAGAAAGGATTTGATACATAGACAAAAGGGATTCATTGGTGAATTTCATATAGCTTTCTGACTGTGGGAAATCTAAGGCCTGACAGATTAACAAAGAGGAGACCTACAAATATTTTCACCCATTGAGTTCATGACATGTAACTTTTGGGGACATAAGGATGAGGTAATCCAACTAATAATTTCAGGGAAAGGGTATGTATGGGGGACAATTGTTATGAAAAGCCCAGATTTTACTACCTACATGAAAAATTCTGACTTAGTTTAACTAACCAACATGTTCTAATGAATTTCCATTAAATATAAGTGACAAATGAGGTTAAATATATCCATTTCCATGTCCATTAAAGGTATATGAGTAGATGACTAGGATAAATAAACCTTTTGGGCCATTTGATACTCTGTTGTTTGAAGTAAAATGAAAGTAACCAGGTGTTATAAGTACATGGATTCCCTTGGACGGAGTCACTACAATTATGAACTAGACACCATAGCGAAAACAATAAACAAAACAAATGAAATGTGCAAAAAAGGGGTTTTTTCTGTTAATCAAGTGGGAAAAATGAGAGTTATGACAATACATACAAAAAGGTACGAAGGGATGAGGTTTTGGGTGACGTGGGAGTAGGGAGGTGATGTGGAGGGATAAGGGTGACATGGATAGATGATAAGGAGGGATAGCCCACTCACTTTCTCACACTCGCTTGCTGCCACTGGTAGGATCTATGGAACCCACTTACCACCCTCAGGGGCACCTTGGATGGTAAGTGGTTTTATTTTGGTGTGGTGTTAGGGTAGATCAGAGTCGTCAATCTCCCCAATGACTATTTCTTGAAATTCACCTCAGGGGCACTACCTGCCATAACACTTGTTTAGTTCGTGCTGTCAAACTCTATTCTGGGCGCAACTTGATTAGATTTGCAGTGATGCACTTGGATACCTACACACTTTTTAATCTTTCCATAGCTTTATGTATATGTGGGTGGCCCACCCTTTTAAATACACATAAATATTCAACAATTAATTCAAGCCTATAACATTAAGGCTTACAACAAAATATAAAAGCTTATAAAAATATAAATTTAAAGAATCCACATTTCATGTTTTTTTTTTGAATATATATATATATATATATATATATATAAATTATATATATATATATATATATATATATATAATATATATATTATATATATAATATATATAAATATATATATATATATATATATATATTATATAATATATATATATAATATATATATATATATATATAGATAGATATATTATTTATTTTTCTTTTTGGAAATTTTTTTTTTTAAAGAACACAGATAAAATAGCTACAACACTAGCTCCACCCAGGGATAACGTTTTGAAACAAAGCACTAAGAACCACAGATTAGAGCCTTCACCTCAGGCATGGAGTCATATTGCAGATCAGGCAACACAATAAATAAAGACATTGGATACTTACAGTGGGATCGATGGTATTTACAATGGAAATGTAGATGATCTTCAATCATGGAAATAATATTTGAGATACTGCCCATTTACAGGCAGTTTCACTAACTCACCATCAAGATTTTCCCAAATAAAAGTGTTGTTGCCTCGGATTTCAAACACCTTGAAAGACCCAAACCATAAAGGACCAAGTCCACCATGCTTACCCTTGCCTTCTTACCTGACATCATACCTAAGCATAAGGTCTCCCGCCGGAAAAATCTGTCTATGGCCTTCTATCAAATACAACCTTCATTTTTTCTCAATACTTGATCAAATTATGAGCTACTTGTTCTCTGTTTTCACTTAGTTCCACCAAATGATTGATCCTCCTAGTCAATGTATTATGTTCTTCCTCTGCATCCTAAATTAATTTGGCTACAAGCATAACTAATTGACTAGGAAATAATGTTGCAATACCATTTACCAGTTCAAAATGGGACTTTCAAGTGGACCTTTTTGTCATCACCCTGTTTGCCCAAAGTGAAATCTTGAGCTGAGAATCCCAATTCTTCTTATTCCATGCAACAACCTTTTTCAAAATTCTCACAAGACTTTTATTTGAAGATTATTCCAACCCATTCCCTTGTGCATAATAGGTGGTAGAATAGTTGAGTATGACATTATATTTCTGGCAAAAATTAATAAGCTTTAAAGACTTAAATACTTGGGCATTGTCAGTCACCAACTTCATTGGACAACTAAATCTAGTAAGAATATTTTCTTCAATAAATTTAATAACAACCAAATCATTTATAGTTCGAGTAGGAATGGCTTCCATCCATTTTGTAAAATAGTCGGTAGCTGTCAAAATCCATTTATGCTATCCACTGGAAGGTGGGTGAATTTCACCTATGAAATACAATCCCCACTATCTAAATGGTTCCTCTACAAAAACTGGAACTGATGATAAGGGTTCCAATTTCTTCTTTTGAACAAAAATCTGGAATTCTTTGCAACCTTTCACCAATATATATACATTAGAGAACAAGGTGGGTTAGTAAAACCCATTTTTCAGAATTTTATGGGCTTTAACTTTCCAACTGTAATGGCCACCACAAGCACAACCATGATATTCATTTATAATTTCGGGAATTTAATCTTCTGTTAAACATAACAACAACACACCAACAAGATATTTCCAATACAACTGACCATTTGATATAAAATACTTTTGGGCTTTCACTCTTAGCGCTTTATATGTTGTTTTGTCATAATCTGGTGGATAACTGAGAAATAACAAATAATGGACAATACTTTTGTACCATTCTGAACATAAATATTTATATGCAATTCTATTATCTTTTTCATTAGATTTATCATCCTTACTCAATGCATTTGGTTCAAAATTTTTAGTCAACAAGTTTATTCCCATAGCTTGACAATTTTACTCCGATAATATATTGGAAAAACCTTGCCCCTTCATTAATTTAGTTGGCTTGATGTCCATATCATACTCTTGTATATTTTCTATCCACTTTCCTCTTCTTCCTTCACTATCTCCTTGTGTCAAAACATCTTTGACTACTATATTAGGAACATAATCTGTGATTATTGATTGTAGGATATAGTTTCCGAATGCCTTCAAAGCTTTGACCAGAGCGTACGCATGTTTCTCCAAAGTATTATATTTCAACTTTGAATCCTTTAACACTTGACTAAAGAACACCACATGTTTTTCTTTGTTATCTTTATTTTTCTGTAACAACACCGCTGCAGTAATAGTAGGTGATGCAAAAGAGAAAATCTAGAAAGGTCATAATTGGGACTAACCAGAACAAGATCCTCCCCAAAAGTTTTTTAATTCTTGAAAAGGATTCTCTGTCTATTGGGGTCCCTTTGACCTCTTTATCCTTTTTTTCAGCATATTAGTAATCTCCTTTATAATTTCTGCATAATTTGGAATAAATGTTTTGAGAAAGTTTATTCTTCCCCAAAAATATGAATTTATTTCTTATTTCTATGCAAAGGATTGTTACTAATTGCCTCTACTCTCTTAGTGTAACCACCCCTCCCATATCTACATAGTTTCACCGACTTTCCAGGGTAAACATGAGAGGAGGAGCTATTATGACATGACTCGACCTCCTATATCACATAAGGAAATGTATTCGACAAGATGAAACCTTACAGACCTTGCTCAAGAGCTACAGGACCCCCAGGAGCTAAACAACCACTCCAGGTGCCCAAACCGTGAGCTAAATTTCCTTTTTAGTGATATGGTCTCCCAAACACTTGCATAGCAAGGAAAGCCAATGATTGTAACCCTCCAGTTGCATGGATAACCTTGCCTCCCAAACACTGTAGTCTAGATTTCCTATTCTAAGAATGTGACCCCCGAATCTGAGCCACTTTTTAGGGCTAGTATCTAGGCCTCTGCCTAGAACTTTCTAGAATGATGAATGACATAATGAAAAACTATCAATGCAAAACTTAGTCAAGAACTTGATCTAACCAGGCCTAACCATGAAAATCATTTCATCAAACACATTTTGAACATGTAATCTACATGTGATAAATGAATATATGAACATAGTGGTCTCATACTCATCTGAAAATCATCAAGAAGTTCTGGTTTTCTCTCACAATAGCTTCCATAACATCTATTAGGTCATGGATTCAATAACCATTCATTTACCAATCAAAACATGTTAGGAGCCATAACTAGAATCTATCATGAAAACATGCTTATAACTAGCATATAACAAGAATAATAATAATGATAGAACAACCATCAAAGCTACATAATGGCAAGTATAAATAGTCCTTAAATATAAGAGAAAAATATATCTTATTAACATGTGTAAAATCCAACCAAGTCAGGTACTTCCACATACCACTCAACCATAGATTGCGCTGAACAAAATCTCTCTTTTAGCCAATCACCCCCATGCCATATTCTAAGCATGAATGTGGGATCTCATGGAATAAAACAAGAGAAACCAAATAAGGGCTTCCAAAGGCCAAACCACCTCAACCCTCAACCAATGAATCCACCTCACGATCAGACATCACTAACCATCACCAGATTGATCTCTACCTAAGCTATCTATGGTGCTAGAGAGTTTGTTCCAACCTATCTCCAGGACTAGTAACTCAACCCACAACTATAAGGAGCATGAGCACCAATCAGAGCAATCAAGTGGGAAACCCACAACACCATGGCTATCTAGGAAATGGAAAGGCTAGGTAAAACCAATGTCAATCCAAGAAATCCTCCATGCCAATGACAAATCATAACCCAATAACCACATTCATATAACATACATGCCAAAACTAGCAATGAAATCATACATGCAACTCAATACCTGCAAAGAAATCTAACTATAGCCGCTGATCCCATTGTCCCCTTGCTCTTTCCTGCTTTTCCTTTTCCTTCTTTCTCCAATCTAATGAAAACTAGAGTGCTCAAAGCATACTCCAACAATTCTCAAAAAATTCTTTGTGCAAGAGTATGAGAGAGAAAGAATATAATGAGAGTGCCAAATACTGAACTGAAGAAAACTGTGAACTGATCCTCAAAAGCCTTTTTATCATTAAGGCCTCTATTTTCTTCATTTTCATCTATTTTTCCTTCAATTTTCCTCACATGCAATTACGTGACCTTTCACCTTCCTTTTGTCCTATTTTCCATAAATAAATGCCAGTTAATGCCTCTTTGCATTTTCCTTTGCCTTTGCCAATTTCCATAGCCATTAATTAATCACAATTTATCCCCATCACTATTTTTTTCACAACATTAAGCTTGGAATATGTGTCCCATGACCTTGGTCTTATTTTTCCTTTATTAACTTTATTACATGTATTTTTAACAGGGGTTGTTACAGAACTGTCCCCCTTGGGGGAACACTGTAGTTGGTGTTTATTGACACCAATATACCAAAAAAACACTTGCTGCCCATGGAGCTTTATAACATAGCTCGATGCAACATTTACATCATATCCATATGATGAAAACATAACCAACATATCATGAACAACATATCGCTTATTGGAGCTTTATAACAAAACTCGATGCAATATTTACAACATACATATGCATATATACATAACCAAAACACAACATCAAAATATATATCAAAAGACATCTACTAAACTAGTGAATAAAGAAGGATACATAGTCTGCATATGATCAACCATCCCCCATGTAGCTTCATTGGGCCCAAAGTGCTTCCACTACACTTTAACTTGTTCAATTGCTTGATTCTGGAGCATGGGCTTCTTTTGCTGCAAAATGCACTGAGGTTCCTGTTGGAACTCTCCTCCTGGTTCCACCTATAATACAAACCAATCAATCACATGATCAATATATTTCACATACTTTTTAAGCAATGAGACATGGAAAAACATCATGGAATTTCACTTTCGGAGGCATTGCAAGTCGGTAGGCCACTAGTCCAATCCTCTCAAGAATCTTGAAAGGCCCACAATAACGAGGTGCCATCTTAGAACACGATGCAATCCTTAAGGATCTCTTCTTGGGCTTGATGCACAAGTACACATTTTCCCTAACTTTGAACTCCTTAAACACCTTGTGTTGATATGCATAAATATTTTTCCTATCCTATGCTACCTTTAGATTCTTCTTGATTATATGCATTTCCTGTTCCATTTCTTCCAACATGTTTGGTCCAATCAATACCATGCTCACTGGATCACTCAACTAATAGGAGTATTACAAAACCACCCATAAAGTTCCTCAAATAGACTCATCTTCAGAGACTCCTGATACCCATTATTATACACAAACTCCACCAGTGGAATATACTCTTCCCACTTTCGCTAATGATGCATAAAATACATTCTCAAAATATCCTCCAAAATCCCATTGACCTCTCTATCTATCCATTTGTCTACAAATGATAGGATGTACTAAAGGTCAACTCTGTTCCCAAACATGAAAATAACTCTTTCCAAAACCTGGATGTGAACTTGGCATCTTTGTTTGACACAATCTTCTTCAGAACACGATGCAACCTCACTTTATCTTTGATGAAGACCTGTGTTTCTTCACTAGATGAATTCGTAGGCTTTACTGGAATGAAGTGAGCTACCTTAGTCAATTTGTCAACCATGACCATAATAGAATCATGTTGTCTAGATGTCCTCGACAAAACTGTAATTTAATCCATGGAAATGATCTTCCATTTCCACTATGGAATCAAAATTGGTTGTAATAACCCACCTAAATGCTTACACTTTGCTTTTACCTGTTGACAATCTAAACATATCGCCATAAACTATGCCACCTATTTCTTTAAGTTCGACCAATGGTAGAACTTCTTAAGCGCTTTCAGCATCTTCCGATATCCTGGGTGACCTGAATACGACTTGACATGAAATTACTGTAAGATAAGATTCTTAAGCTCACTATTGCCTAACACATAAATCATGTCCCGAAATCTAACTATACCATCTTTCGTGAGATGATAGTCCACATCCTCTTCACCTATACCTTGCTATTGTAACCTATATTTAAGCTGCTGGTACTTGTCATTCTTCTATCCTACCTACAAGATCCGATCTGGTATATCTATCCCATATGTACTCATAGCTGCTAGGTGATTTACCTGTAATCTCCTACTAAGAGCATTTGTAACCCTATTCTCTTTACCCTTTATGACTTGATCTGGAAATCAAACTCACAGATCGTGGCCAACCACCTAGCTTTCCTAGAATTCATATGAGGTTGGTCAAATAAGTATCTCTATCCATTGCGATCACTCATCAAGATGAACCTCATTCCAAGAAGATAATGTCTCCACATCTTCAATGCATGGATGATAGCTTCCAAATCAAGATCATATGTCATGTTGTTCTGCTCATGCTCATTTAATTCCCTCTATTCATGGCATACTACCTGTCCTTCCTGCATAACACCCACCCCACACCCCCCCCCCCCCCAATTCCTCTTTTGCAAGCATCTATACATACGACAAACTCTTTGTCTGGATATGCAATCTTTAGAATTGGAGCATTTGTAAGCAATTGCTTCAAATGTTAAAAAATTGCTGCACATTCCTCTGTCCATTCAAATTTATTTCCTTTCCTTTGCAAAGATGTAATAGGATTTGTATTCTGCGAGAAGTTCCTAATAAAAATCCTATAATAACTTGCTAACCCTATGAATGATATGAACTCATACACATTCCTAGGAGCTTCCCATTCCATGATGTCTTTGATATTTTCCGGATCCACTTCTATACCTTCCTTAGAAACCACATGCCCCAAATAATGAACCTCTATTTGAAAGAAGCTACATTTACTAAGCTTTGCATACAACTGATGCTCTCTTAGCAATTTAAACATTGTTGCTAGATGTTCTGCATGCTCTTCCTCATTATTAGAATATATCAATATATCATCAATGAATGCAATCACAAAATTTTCTAGATGGGGATGCAACACACTATTCATCAAACACATGAAAGTAGCTGGAGCATCAGTCAAACCAAATGAAACCACAACAGACTCATAGTGCCCATACCTGGTCCACAACACAATCTTGTAGATGTCCTTTTATTTGATGCATACTTGCTGATATCCCGATTTCAAATCAATATTCAGGAGAAACGATGCTCCCTTAAGCTAGTCAAACACGTCATCAATCCTTGAAAATGGATACCTATTCTTAATCGTCACCTTGTTCAAATATATGTAATCAATGGATAACCTGAGAGTACCGTCCTTCTTCTTCACAAACAACACTGGTGCACCCCAAGGTGACACACTTGGCCTAATGTATCCCTTGTCCAAAGTTTCCTTCAACTATAACTTAAGTTCTACTAACTCTGGAGTGCTCATATTGTAAGGAGCCTTTGATGCCGATGCTACTCCTGGTACCAACTCAATAGAAAAGTTCACTTCCCTATGAGGTGTAACTCTAAAATATCTGCTGCGAATACATCCTGAAATTGTTGCAACACATGATACCTCTTCAAGACCTCAACATCCTCAACATCCTTACCTTTGTCACTAGAAATATGAACTACAAACAATATACATCGTTTCCTACAACTACGCTTTGCCTGCATAGCTGTAACCATTCTAACTGATTTCATATTCTTCTTACCCTGCAAGATTCTTTATTCTCCATTGTCATCCAAACACTCAATTGCCTTTTCATAAAAATCCACCTTATTCTTGTGAAGATACAACCAATCCATACCTGAAATCATACTATATGATCCCAATGGAAGCACATTTAGATGTGTTGATGTAGGAATACCATTCAACTCAAATGCATAAGCTCTTACCCAATGATGAAATCTTTTCTTGGTACTTGTATCCAACTATACAAACTAAGATTATGCATGCATTTTTTTTAATTCAAACCACACTTATCCACCAGGTCAGGACTGATATAACTATAGTTAGATCTAGGTTCAATCAAAATAGAAACAAAATATTACCTTCCATCTTGATAATAGATGCTTGATGATTAGCTTGCCTATTATCCAATGCTGCAGAAATATGGGGAATACTCTGTTCAACATCCCCCACTTTCTATGCCTCCTGAGCACTATAAATCTACGGTTTTCCACCGTGATGTTGTGGGAAATCTCTCTTGTGATGATATTTTCCACAAGTCCAACACTGTAAATGCTTCCTACCATCACCCTTATTATGTTCCTCAGATTGAAATCCCTTTCCTCTATCAGATGCATTGAGCTTCTTGTGTGACACTAAATTCTCTTTATTACTTGCGTCATGTAGTCTTCCTTGCAGTATTATCCCATTTTGCCCTAGTCTTGTTATTACCTTTCCAATCCTGCTTGGATTTAGACCTGCGCTTCAATTGCTCATAACAATGCTTCAACTTTATGATGACTTCCTCCAACGATCTAGGCTCATCAAGCTCAATCCTATCTTTGAAAAATACCAGCAAACAATTGATGAATCTCCAAATATTTGCTTTCTCCTCCTTAAGATAAGGCACATACCTCAACAAATACAAGAATATTCTAGTATACATCTCATCGGTCATAGATTTTAGGTCCCTATAATACTAGTGATTCCCCCATTACTATTGTCATTGTAGCCTTTATTGTTATTGTTGTGCCCCTACTGTCCCCATATTGTTATTATTATGCCCCATAGAAGCCCACTATTGTTATTTTTGTGCCCTTATATTATTATTGTTATGTCGGCTTTGGTTATATTGTGACCCCTTAGACTCCTATATATAGAAAGGAGGTTTTGTCATTTGTATCATCCAAGAATTGTTCATTTGTGTAATGTAAAAGAGGTTTCCCCCTCTAAGAGGATGATTTCTATGTCGTTGATCTATCTTTTCTATCTTCTTGTGAGTTGGTTTCATAACATTTGGTATCAAAACTTTGGATTCTAGGGTTTCGCTGCTCCAAAATAGGACATCGTGGAATTTTCACTATAACTTTTTACTTCTTTTTTCTTTTTGAATTTTCACTATAAATTTTTACTTCTTCTTCTTATTTTTTGCTGTGATATTTAGAAGCAAACAAAAAACCCATTTGAGCTGAAATGGTGATGATCCTTGGGTCCAAATTTCAGATCTTGTCCCACTATATTTACAGAGATATGATCCAAGAAAGTTAGGCTTTTTGCAGGCTCCTGAATTACATCCCAAACATGGGACCTTGGGAAAATCGTCATAACTTTGTCTCTGAGTATTATTTTGAAAGTTCGTAAGAATTTACAAAAAGAGGACAAATTGTAGTTTTCTTTGCATTGTTTTCAAGTCTGAAGGTTGAAATAGTGACACGGGGCACTTCACACAAGTTAGATCTACTAAAAAAGTGTATAATCAGGTCATCTTGGGAGAATGGTCATAACGCTTTCTTGGAGAATCCAATTTCGATAAGACTTGTAGTGTTAGAAATAGGATTCAGAGGGATACCACAATGCACAATTTCAGACCTTGGAAGTCCGAAATTTCATAGATACATCAAATACAATATCAGCTCCTACAAAGTGAAAAAAAGGTGTCTAGTTTTTTAAAATTTTTGCATAAGTTCAGTTTGAAAAATTAGTTTGAAGGAATTCAAAGGGCATAGTGAAGAATAGTTATCATTAATTGATGCCCCGAAGAAAGAAAATGGAAACACCTAGTAAGCAACCTAAAAGATCTAGCACGACTCATGAAGAAGAGGAAGAAATGCAACATGATATATCAAAATTTTAAGACCAAGTGCAACAAAATTCACTCTCACAAAAAGTAACAGAAGCTAAGATGTATGATTTAATAAAGGGCTTGGAAGCTAAGATGGATGTTTTAAAGAAAGGCGTAGAAGCTAAGATGAATGACGTGGAATCTAATATGGATGGTGTGGAAGTTAAGATGGATGGTTTAAAGAAAGGCATGGAAGCTAAGATGAAAGATTTGAAGATAGATTTGACAGAGTTTCTACAATAAATTTTTACTAATGGAGAAAGGGTAGTAAAGGAAACTCATGATGAGAACAAAATAAATGTTAATCATGATTTCATAGACTCTAAAGTTGGATCGAAGACTCACCATCTTCCAAATATCGATATGACGAAGTTTAATGGCAAGGATCCCGTAACATGGATACTATAGATGGAGCAATATTTTGATCTCCATAATGTGAAAAACACACAAAAGGTATGCATTGTAACTTTATATTTGGAACCAAATAAGTTTGTATGGTATTGATGGCTTTGCTCTTGTAAACAAATTCTCACTTGGGAAATTTTTATGGATGAAATGATAGCACATTATGAGGATACAAAAAGAAACACGTTTTTATCCAATTGATAAATCTCAAACAAAAGGGTTCAATGATGGAGCACATTGAGGACTTCCAAAAATTGAATATAAGGGTATTCCGAAGGAGCATAGGATTGATATGTTCATAGGGACTTTAAAGGATAACATCCAACATGGGGTTTGCCTTTGGGAAACTGATTCATTGGAGAAGACATTCAAGTTGGCAAGAAAAATGGAAAGAAAAATTATGGCAACAAGGAATCCTATCACTCACAATTATAAATATGGAAGTGTTGTTTCCCCTAGCCTTCCACAACCGACAAGGTTGACACCACAAAAATTAGAACAAAAATGAGAAAAAGGGAATTTTTATAGTTGTGATAGAAAATACACTAAAGGTCATAAGTGTGTTGAGAATAAATTATTTTACATAGATTGTGAAGAGGAGGAAGAAAAGGAACAAGAAACGTCAAAAGAAGAGGATATACACCAGGAAAAAACCCTATAGAAAGAAGAAATGAATCTGGCCATATCTTGTAATGCATTGGCTGGAATTACCACTTCTCAAACTATCAAGAGAGAAGGACATATCAAGAAGAAAAATGTAATAGTGTTGATTGATTTGGGAAATACCCATAATCTTATTCATTGTAAGATATCCAAGGAATTGAATTTCTTCCTATATCCAGCACCAGAGTGTCAAGTGATGGTTGCAAGGAACCATAAATTGCTTTGGAAAGTGCCATAATATCAATCTATCCATGGGAGAATATGTATTGAATAGCCCATTGCTTTCCATTCCAATGGGTGGTGCTAATGTTGTACTAGGAGTCCAATGACTATAATCCTTGGGTACAATAGCTATTAATTTTCAAGAACTTTTCATGAAATTTTATTAAGAAGGAAAGGAAGTTGAATTAAGGGGTATCGCAGGGAAACTGGGAAAGATAATAAGCTCTAACATAATGAGAAAGCTTCTAAAGAAAGAACAACGAGGCATAATTGTACAATTATGTTCACTAGAGGTTCCCACATCGAAATCATCTATTTCTCTAGATCTCCAAAAAGTCTTGGACAATTATTCCAAGGTATTTGAGACTCCCAAAGGCCTCCCACCTATTCGTGATCATGATCATGCTATTCATTTG
>APFE030994980.1:42893-101019 GCA_000404065.3 Pinus taeda | reverse complement strand
CTTCACTTGGGTCTTTGGCAAAAAAAGAATAGAAAATTGAAGAAGAAATGCAAGAAATTGAGCAGGGCCTTGATTAACTTGAGGTTTAGATGTTTGGTTAAGAAACCAAGAGTAAATTTGGCAGTGAGAAGAAAAAGGAGAAGGTTGGATGTCTTGGCAGAGGCATCTGAGCATATAAACTGAAAAATCATGACAAGTTTTGGTTGCATGAGGACATGCAACACCTTCACAGTGGGGGTATGTTGGGCCTCAAACTTGCACTCATTTACCCATCCTCCCAACAGCCTTTTCCTACTCATTTCCTTCTTTTGTCATCATTTCCTTCATAAACTTGTTCAATTCATTGCATTATAGGACTTTTTAACATGATTTACTAATTGTGCTAATGGTTGACTGTTGGTTTAGATTTTTGGTTCAAAGTGCTGCAATTCCGCAGCTGTTACAGGTTTTCGCAGCCAATCTCTGATTCCGCAGCCCATCCCAGATTCCGCAGCCATTTTCTTGTTTGATATGATCCAGGTGTCTTCCAGAGAAAAGAGCCACATGGGCAAGTTTGTATGACTGTGTACATGGTAAGTGTGCTATCAGCTCAGCCAAACTGGCCGTCTACACCCCTGGTCAACGCGGAGGTAGCTCTGGTCAAATGGCAAGGTTGCAAACGGTGGCACGGCTCTGCGTGTTCAGTTGGAGCATGTAAGTCACAGCTGGCCTCTTCTTTAGCCACGAAGACTGCAGGGGACAAGAATCCAACACCGGATTTATTAAACCATGATGATCGTTCCCTAGATCCGTGCATGGTGCTGCTGAATGTGTCTTTTTCCTAGCTGTTAGTTAGCTTAGTTTACGCACATGACAGTTGATGTTCTTGCTATAAATAAAGCGTTTCTACACGCTGAATAGTTTGTCTGGGATAGTTAATATTTTGCTACTATAAACTTTGTTTTGGAGACCTTTTTATAAAGCGTTTTATGCTTCCCACTGTGTTTTATTATGAGTTGATTTAATTCCAAGAAGACAGTTCTGTTTCTATCTGTGTAGCTGATCTTTTAATTGGTTGAAGTGGATGGAGGGCCCCTGTCTGCTACAACCATTGTACAATAGCCTTTGAATTTACTTACCTGCATTTCTTTTTCTTTACTTGATCATGTATATTAATGTACAGTTTTGAATTATTCTGCTTTACATTTCTGTACTCTTCATGACTGATCGGTGTGTTTTTACAGCTTTGATTAGGAGCCCGGGACAGTGTGCTTTTACTTCTTTTTAACACTAGTTGCATCTGAAGTTGTCTTATCTCAACTGCTGACTTTTTGCTTTGATTTTCATTAGTTCCTTACTTAGATAGTTTCTTTACTTGGTTTACTTTATCAAGTTTTGTCAAGTTGCTAATCTCTTAATGGTTCTGTTTATCATAATTCACTAACTTTTATGGGACCAAAACATTATCTAACTGCAGCTTGATTTATTGAGTTTTAGACTCATATTGCTAATTCACTCCTAACTCTTTTTTTTCACATGATCAATTAAGCTAAAGGTAGAATGTTAAGGGAGAATTAAGTAGTGTGATTTGTCACTTAATTTTTGGATTGCTAGAGTAGTGTTTTTGCTTTCAGTAGAGTTAATGTAAATATCATTTTCATTTCTATTAGCAGTAAAGGTATTGGACTAGTGCCATTAGTCTTTTGTTTAATGCTTTGCTTTCATTTGATGCTTTAATTCTATTTCAAGTCATTGTTCAAGTTTTCTCTTTAGAATTCAAGAAGCATTTAGAAATCATCATATACACACACATTCACTCACTTGTTTATAACTTCATCACATCATATTAGGAAGATAATTTAGACATAAACTAAAAATGACAAAAAGAACTAGGAAGGGCTACTTAAGTATATATTGCACACTTCACTTCATTAGCTTACGAGCCCCGGGTTGACAATTTATGATAGCAATTTAGACAACACTAAATTGACCAAACACTTACTCGTACCTCGCACGTTCAGAATTAATCTGCATGTAGATTATCATTTTATAGTATTTCAAATTTTGTTATTTCAAGATTCATGCACTTCACCCCACCCTTCTCATTACGGATTAGTTGTGTATATATTCCTTTTTAAAGCACATGTTTAGCTTCCCACATTTGCTTGCAAAGACCCTCAGCCCTTCTTCCTCTTCGAAGGTTTCATAAACTTTCATGATCCTTTATGCTTTAGGAGATATATACATACACTATAAATTAGAATATAAAATAGACGCTCAGTGTTATTACCTATGGTTACTTGCCATCTATTAACAACATTTCTAGTAATATATTACATTGTTTCATTTATTTATATTATAACAGTCTCTCTTTACAAACAAAATATTTTCGTATCAGTCATGAAACATATTGCCTACAAAATTTTATAGGTTCCCGAAGAAATTGCACTTATTTGTTAAACAAAGTTTGTCATGGAATTCAACATAGGTAAATACCTCACTACCTAATCAACAAGAATGGAAATTATGGCGAATTTCAATTACATAATAGAAAATAGAAAGTAATGTAGAAATGTATTTTATCTAGCGTCATTTACTACCTAGTCCAGCCAAGAACCTTTTAGTCTCACAAGTCTTCCTCAAGATTTCTAGTGGCTTTCAATTTAGCCCAAGAATGTCATTTACTACCCAATCTAGCAAAGAACCTTTTAGTCTGACAAGTCTTCCTCAATATTTCTAGTGGCTCTCAATTTAGCCCAAGAATATCCATAATAGAAAATAGAAAGTAACGTAGAAATGTATTTTCTCTAGCGTCAATTACTACCTAGTCTCGCCAAGAACCTTTTAGTCTCACAAGTCTTCCTCAAGATTTCTACTCGGTCTCAATTTAGCCTTAGCCCAAGAATATCTTGACTCGCCGGTCTTTCCTCCTTTAACAACCTCATGTTCAAGGAGTTTTCACTTTCCTTATTCTTTCTTTCATTTAAGATGCCTTTGCCTCCTTCCCCTTCCTTCCTTGGCTTATTTACGGAGATGTTTTCTCCAAGACTTGTCATAGCTCTTTTTTTAAGTGAATTAAAATAATTTTTTTAAATAGTAAAATTTATCACTAGGCTTTCCACATAGTAAGTGATTTCCCAAGTCATTGAGATAAAAGTACATTAAATATTTACTTTTCACCAAGACTTGTCATAGCTCTTTTTTTAAGTGAATTAAAATAATTTTTTTAAATAGTAAAATTTATCACTAGGCTTTCCACATAGTAAGTGATTTACCAAGTCATTGAGATAAAAGTACATTAAATATTTACTTTTCACCGAGGTTTACTACACTACCTCTATCTCTTTATGAATTTTTTATTCCTTCCTCTCTCTCACCCTTCAAATCCATCTTTCTCTCCCTCCTCTCCTCTCCGCACACTACCTCTATCTCTTTATGACTTTTTTTTTCCTTTCCACTCTCTCTCCCTTCAACTCCATCTTTCTCTCCCTCCTCTCCTCTCCTCCCCACTTCCTCTCTCTCTTCATTCCTCTATCTCCCTCTATTTTGCACTTCCCTCTCTCTCTTCTCCCCATCTATCTTCATTCCTCTATCTCTCACTTCCCTCTTACTGTCATCCCCGTTACTCTCTATCTCTCCATTCATTCCTCTATCTCCTTTCTTGCACTTCCCTCTCTCTCTTCTCCTCATCTCTCTCTCTCTCTCTCTCTCTCTCTCTCTCTCTCTCTCTCCACCCTTCGGCTCTGTTACTATCTCCCTCCTCTCCTTCTCTGCCACTCCCCCTCACCCCCTCTCCCCCTCATCCCCTCTCCCTGGGCCATCTCTCTATCTCTTCCCCATCCATTTATACGATGGAGAATTTTCACACTATGAAATCAATGCTATATGTAATATCTAAAATATTTTACATTTTTCTTATTGTGATATGATTTATGGTTTCTGTGACATTGAGTATTGGCAAACCATGGTATTGGCCTATCATATTGTAACAAAATGTATTTACAAGTTAACAATACCCATGGTAAAGGTAAAGTGGGGGTGGATCTTCATGGTTAAGAAACTAATTATATTCTAAGTTTTACATAAGTATAAGTTTTTATGTACTTATTAAATTTAAATATGGTTATGGAATAATTATTATATATTTGGGTAGTTATCCTTCATTCGTAAGATTTGCTAGAAAACATCCAAAAATAAAACACTTGTAAATGAATTATAATCAAGTAAATAAAATATCGACCATCAATTACTTCTCACGATAATTTAAGTAAGTTTAGAGTAAAAATTGGATAGAAACAATACATAAAAAATATTCCTACAAGAGCTTATGTAAGACTAAAATTGTAAGTGTGTAGATTTACAAATGGCTACTACCCACCAAAATTTATGCAAGTTCTTATTCTTGAGCAAGGAATTTACTTATCTACTTCACGTATCAATTTATTTATTAGTTACTTCCAAAGAAAGACCATAGGATGATTCGTGTATCAACCATTAGTGATTTATCATGGCCATAGGATGATTTGTGTATCAAGCTTAGCATGACCAATGTAACTTATAATTTTATGGAATTTTCCCCATTGGAGGGGCTAAGTTTCTATGCAAAACAAAATTATAATGCAAAAAATTGATTTTCATTATTTTTACTATTTTTAACATTTTATTATTAATTGAGCTAAGATTTATATTTTTAAACTAGAACATCTCCACCATTTTTGGTTCAATTTATTAGTTACTGCCAAAACAAGACCATAGGATGATTTGTGTATCAACCATTATTTGTTTAGCATGACCATAGGATGATTTGTGTATCAACCATTATTGGTTTAGCATGACCAATGTAGCTTATAATTATACATGGAATTTTCCCCATTGGAGGGGCTAAGGTTCCATGCAAAACAAAATTATAATACAACAAAATTATTTTTATTATTTTTACTATACACATTTTATTATTAACAGAGCTAATATTTAAATGTTTAAACTACAACATCTCCACCATGTTCAGTTCTACATTACTTTTAACCTCAGGAGGCACTCTACAACCTAGTAAGGGGTAGATGTCAAGTCTAAATGTTTAACATCTAACATTTAACAAATTTAATCTAATGTCAATGTTGGGGAGTAGAGGGGTAGATGTGTAGTGATCGTAAATGTTTAACATCTAACATTAAAAAAATTAACATTTTGTATTTTGGCTCAATTAAAATATAATAAAATATTAAAAGTATTAAATAACAAAGTATGGTGGAGATCTTGTAGTGTAAATATTGAAATCTTAGCTCAATTTCTAATAAAATGTTAAAAATAATAAACATCAGTTGTTATATTGTAATTTTATTTTGCAGGGCACCTTAGCCCCATTCTAAATCAATAATGGTTGATATATAAATCATGCTATGTTTTTTCTTTGGAAGTAACAAAATTGATATGTGAATTGGGTAATTAAATTGTTTTCTCAAGCATGAGAACTTGGATAAATTTTGGTGGGTAGTAGCCACTTATAAATCTACACGCTTACAATTTTACTCCTACATAAGTGTTGAAGAAAACATAAATAATGGTGGAAGTTACCATATGGATGGATGGGGGAGAGAGAGAGAGAGAGAGAGAAAATGGAGTAGGGAGAGAGGGGAGAGAGAGAATGAGAGAGGGAGGGAGTGACATAGATGGGAGTGACATAGATGGAGATAAATGGAGAAGGGAGAGGGGGAGAGAGAAGGAGAGAGGGAGGGAGGTAGTGATAGAGATGGAGGGTGCAGAAAGAGAGGGAGATAGAGGAATGAAGAGAGAGATAGGAGGGGGAGAGGAGAGAGAAAGGGAGACCGATGGAGATAAAGAGGCAGAGAAGGGAAATGAAGAAAAAATACATAAAGAGATAGAAGTAGTGTAAAATCCTTCGGTGAAAACTAAATATTTATTACTTTTACCACAAACACTTAGTAAATCGTGGGCTATGTGAAAAGCCTACTTAAAAAGTTTAATGTTTAAAGTTTTATTTTAATTTGTTTAAAATTTTATTTAATTAATTTAAAAAAATATATGCCGAGGTCTTGGAATTCAAGGGAAAATACCGTGGATGAAATTTCAGTTACAAAAGGTTAAAGATAATTATTTTCTCTCTATTTGTAATATATATATAAAAATAGGAATATGCCGAAAAATAGCAAGATAATTATTTTCTCTGTATTTGTAATAGATATATAAAAATAGGAATATGCCGAAAAATAGCAAGATCTAAATATAGAAATGCTTCTCTTTATTAATATCAAATGCTTGAGGTAGGGTAACACCATACAATCACTCTTTAAGGAAGGAGAACCCTCCACAAGCCATATGTTTGCCAATACAATAATCCTTGACATCTCTCAATGGGGAGTCTCTAGCCTCTACATAGGCTTCATACATACAATACCATGGGTCATTACCATGGGTGTCTTAATACGATATATATAATACAATGGGGTTGTCACATTATTCCTAACTACTTGTGATCCCTTACATGATATAGATTAACCACTTCAATTATTAACTATGGCCCATCATATTATTACATTATTCCCTTAGGTACCTCCCTGTGTATTCCATAATATCCCCCCTGCGTATACTACATTCCACCCCCCTTAAACACGTTTCATCCTCGAAACATAAGAAGAACATAGGTAATAATATCTACTCAAAAGAGTAGTCCACTCATACCATACACATGCATCTAGCCATCCCAAAGATAGGTGATTAATTGATCTAGTCAATGCCTCACTTGCTTGAGATGGGATTTGATCCTGGCAGTTCCTCTCTGTTGATGTGTTTGGGTGGATCATCACACCTCTCTATCTGTCATGTAGGGGTTGTTGTCCTTGTTGCTAATGTGCTGTCATATTGTTGGTTATTTTCTTGTTGGGTAATGTGGGTGGTGATATATCGAAGCTTTAACTAATGGCGTATCTTTCTTTAATTCACCACCTAATGAAGTCTAATGGATATCTTGTACATGTTGTGGCACCTCCAATTGTTGCTTATATTCTAGTATTACTTCAACCATGGACTCCTCATCCGATGTGTCATACTTGTAACATTTCCAGCTTCAGCCTCCTTGGACTCTATCTATTTATTGATAGAAATATCCCATAATGTAATTTTCTTTTTTTTATACCAAAGATTCAGGAATTTCTTCTACACATTAATATTGATAGTACCAATAGATTCCATTGAAGGGTATCCCAAAACAATATGCACATTATCTATATCTAAAGCATAAAACTCAGAATGTCATACATACTTATCCATAGAAATATTCAAATTTTTATAAACTTGCACCTGCTCATTATTTATTTGTGTGTGCTCCATTTGTTTCACTGGTCCTTGCAATATTTTTGCCAAATTAACATTTATAAGAAAATTTCTTGCAACTATGATTTATCGACACAATGATCTTCTCCTTTTGAATACATCCACGAACCTGTAATAAGAAGATGTCATTAGAAAATAATCATTTCCTTGTCTCATTCTCCTGTTGTGTAGAATGGAACCATTTACTCAAAAAGGAATTTTTCAAATTCTTCATTGGGAAAATTTAACAACTTCGTTCTGTTAAGTGATTCCTACCATGTGGCTGCCTCATCTTTAAATTTATCCCTTGCAAAAATTCTCTAAAGTGTATGTCATAATGACTTTTGTCTTTCTAGGAATTCTTCAATAGTATGACCATCATCTTTTCCTATAAAATATATCATTCTAGAACCCATAAAAATAAAGTAAGGGTTTTGAGGAAAATCACTTACTTTGGCGAAAATTTAAAATGGACACAACTCGATTAATATGGCTTAGAATCCTTAATATAACATGTTTTTGGAAATGGAACGATCATTCTGCATCACCCCACATGTTAGAAATCCCGATTTGGGCATTCTGGAACTTCATATTTGCTCTACAACCGTCTTGCGATCACAAAAAATTCTGAAAAAATGAGTTGATTTTAAATCAGCGATATCTCCCTCATCTGGACTCTAATTCAGCTTATTGTTTTTCTGAATTTGGGTATCTTTTCACAAAGAATCTAGACATGTAATTTGTTTCTATATTTTTTCCCCCAAAAGTTTTAGATCTGATCTGCAAAATCGCTACCCCAAAAAAATCTTGCAAGAATAAAAATAAAAATATTTACGCTTTGCCCAAGAAAGTGTTGTGTTACCACTTGTAATAGACATGACCTACAAATATATAAAACTAGGAGTATGCCCAGAAATAACGAGATCTGAATATAGAAATTATTCTCTTTATTAATATCAAACCCTTGAGGTAGGGTAACACCATACAATCACTACTTAAGGAAGGAGAGCACTCCACAAACCATATGCTTGCCAATACAATAATCCTTGACATCTCTCAATAGGGAGTATCTAGCCTCTATATAGCTTTCATACATAAAATATCATAGGTTATTACCACGGGTCTTTCAATACCATATATCTAATACAATGGGCTTATCACAGTATTCCTAACTACTTGTGGTCACTTACATGATGCAGGTTAACCACTTTATTTATTAAATATGGCCCATCACATTTTTAAATTATTCTCTTGGGTACCTCCCTCTATACACAATAACATCCCCCCTCGGTATACTACAGTATCCCTACAGATAAAACATCTCAGTCGGAAAAGAAGCCAAAGTAAGAAGGAGGAGGAGCTAGAGGCATCTTAAAGAAAAAAAAAAAGAGAATAAGAAAAGTGCAAAGAGCTTGAACAAGATGTTGTTAGGGTAGGAATGACGCCTCAGTTTAAGATATTCTTCAATTGGACTAAGAGTTGGTGGAATTCCTGAGGAAGACTTGTGAGACTAAAAAGTTTTTGGTTGGACTGGGTAGTCTTGATGCTAGAGAACATATCTTTTTAGGTTTGTGCCTATCTATTGTTCTCAAATTGAAAGGCCCAAGGGGGGAGTTTGATGGAATTGCCATTATTATTGGTTGGGTGGAGAGATATTTACTTGGATTGAATTCCTTGACAAAATTGGTTTAATAGATAAGTGTATTTTCTTCTGGAAGTTATAAAATTTTGTAGACAGTATGTTTCACAACTGATATGAAAATATTTCGTTTGTAAAGAGAGAATGTTATAATATAAATAAATGAAACAACATAATGTATTACTGTAAACGTTGTTAATAGATGGAAAGCATTTACTGGAAATAACCCAGAGCATTTGTTTTCTAGTCTAATTTATATTGTATGTATATATTTCGTAAACCATAAAGGATCTTGAACGTTTATTACATATCCAAAGAGGAAGAAGGGATGAGGGTGTTTGTAAGAAAATGTCGAGAGCTAGACATGTGCTTTAAAAAATAATATATACACTAATAATCCTTCACTAGAATGGTTGGGTGAATTGCATAACTTTTGAAAGTACAAAATTTGAAATGCTACTAACTTGTAATCTATAGGAAGGTTAGTTCTGAAGCTGTGAGTAGGGACTAACAACTGGAACAGTCCCGGTCTAGATAAGTATAAATAACGAGTGGGTCTAGAGAGGTTGGAAAATAAGGGAAACTAGGTCTTGTCAACCCTAGACTAATAAGTGAAGGCAGTTAAAAATTAGACTGATAAATTAATGTTCAGTTCATAAGCCCTCTTCTTTAAATGTGGAAACAACATACAATATTTTCAGATATAAAACTATAATCATTATTGAAAGAAACATTTCTCCTATAACATTAAGAATTCCATTCAAGATAAAAGAGATATTTACATTAAAAAAATAGTAGAAGGAAGAAAAACAAGACTAGGTATATCTATCTATAGCCAAAAGGCTCATGGCAGGTTTGGTTCTAGGCCAACTAGTGTAAACTGAAATCCTAGACCCATTCGAGAATCGTAACCCTATTTAAAGTTATTAACTAAGAGGGGTTTCTCATGTTTTCCATGTAAACAAACTCTTCTAGTGGCTAGTGGCATAGTGTTGTCTAAGCCTTATTTGCCTCACATCCAGCCAGGAGAAAGGCATAACTCCAAACCCTGTGAAGAATGAACAAGTTAAAAACTTGGAATTTCCATTAAGGAAAACCTTTAACATTGTCTTCCAGATGGTTTTCGCAATGAATTCTTTGCCTGCAAAAAATAAATGGAAAGTTTCTCTTAGCAAAAGGTACTAGGCATAAATAAAAAAGAAAATTATAACACCGAGAAGGAAAGTAATACTTGGTTACTCATTCGTTAAGTTCTATAGAGTCCCTCCCTCTGAATCAATGTGAGACATTAGTAATAATGCCAACAAGAAAGTTAAAATAAATATTAACCATTGACATCCTAAATCAAAAAACGTATTTCACATACCTCATTCTTTACAGTTACAGACACACATATCAAAATCCAATCATGCCATCAAAAAAACCCTTGTAGACAGGGACTCTATCAAACAAACATAAATGTAAGAATGTTATCTAGGAATTTTCGTAATATAATTTTGGGTTTAAATAAAATTATACTTGCATAGAAGATGAAATTGTAATTGTTGGAAGAACTATGGGGTTAGGGTTTTCCTTTAGTTTCATAGCCATCTACTCCTAACCAAAAAGGAGAGAATGACTCAACTAAGTGGCAAAGTAAAGAGAGATAGTTACCCTAACCACTTCCCAAAGAGTGTGAGTCATCAGATACCTTTCCCTCATATCAATGACAACTAAGGAAAGAGCAGGTCCCTGTCACAATCATTCACTTGTCTTCTCTCCATGACAACAGTAGGCTTGAGGAAGTTCAAGAAAAATCTCAAATGAAATGTTCCAAATTTTAAGGAGTAAAGCATATATATCAATTTAAGTTCCATTGAACCATAGAATTCTAAGGCACGTTGGTATTAAACAATATTTTACATTCTTATGTTCAATCAAACCATTCATTCACACATTAAAAGGAATTAAGTGAACCAATGGTTAGCTATGAATATGATCAAATGATATAATGGTACATTTATTAAATTTAACATATAACCACAAAGAAAATAAATAAGAAAAAGTGCAAGTTCTCTACTAGATATTATAATAAAAAAAATTTATGGTGACTTGGAACTTCTAGTTAGAGAGAGAGGGATTAAAAAGAGAGAGATGAAGAGAGAGGGAGAGAGGAGAGGAGGGAAGACAAAGAAAAGGAGAGGAGACAGAGAGAGGGAAAGAAACGGAAGAGATAGAGTGATACATAGAGATGGAGGGGGACAGGGGGGAAGCAAGAAAAGGAAATGGGAAGGGAGATAGCGATAGAATTGGAGGGTAGAGGCAGATATGGGGGGGAGAAATAAAGGGAGGTGGGAAAGAAAAGGAGAGAGAGGAAGAAAGAGAGAGAGGATTTGTGAGGGAGAAGGAGGGAGGGAGGGAGAGAATACAACAGGAGGGAAGAGAGAGAGAGGGGAGAGAGAGGGAGGGAGATATGGATCCAACCTAAACATGGTATGTGTGTGTATAAAAACCAGCCTAGATCTATCTTAAACCTGGATCTATCAAGTGTTGAGAGGCATCATGTAGGTTTTAACCCTGTATAGAAATTACCTGCATACGAATTCTAAAACACATAAAATAAAAAATGTGAGAGCATAACAGATAAAACACAGATATTTCCCTTGGATCCCAAAATCGGGACTACCAACTTGATTTTTCATTATGTTCCTTTCAATGTTATAATACATATTTATACATGCTGAAACATCCAATACCATGGATTGGAAAACCATCGTGTCCAAAACCATGGACCGAAAAACATAGGTAGGTTCGCCCAACCTAATATAGGGTCCAAAAAAAAATTTCCTGACCCGTAGATGCGAGCCACCTGCCCCCCTCACGCCCCCCACTACACAATCGTCACAATGATAGGGGGGCTCCACCCCCCCTCTAACCCCTCGGTTCACTATGCAGGATAGTCATGGAAAGAATATAACACAACCCAACATTCTCCCACTTGTTGTTTTGTTTCCACAGGGAGCCACAGGAGAGCTTAGTCAATTTTTTCAGCCCTGAAATGCCCATTGTTTCTCTACACCAAGAGAACTTCTTAGAGCTCATAGATTTTGTCAATGCATCTGTAGTATTCTTTAAAGTGTCCACCTTTACTAGTAGCACATTTTTGTCTTCTATCAAATCCCTCACAAAGTGATACTGAACATCAATGCACTTTGTCTTTGAATGATAATCAGGGTTCTTTGCCAAGAAAATTGCACTTTGGCTGTCACAGTCTATCCTTATAGCTCACTATACTAACCCCACATTTGAACACAATCTCTGCAACAAACCGCTTTCTTGCTTTCATGAGTGGCTACCATGTAGTATGCCTTTGTAGTTGATAGTGCCACTATAGATTGTTTCTTACTCATCCAACTGACTGCACCTCCAAATAGGTTAAACACATACCCACTTGTAGATCTTCTTTGATCCAGATCTCCAACCCAGTCTACATCAACAAAGCCATGAATATCCAACACTCTATCCAATCCTGGTCTTCCTTGGTAGCACAAGCCATAATCACTAGTGCCATGCGAATACCTAAAAACCTGCTTCACTATTGTCCAGTGCTCCTTCCCTAGTTTTGACATAAACCTGCTCAATACTCCCACTGCATGTGCAATGTCTAGTCTAGTATAGACCATTGCATACATATGGCTACCAACTGCACTTTCATATGGAACACGGGACATATCCTCTTCCTCTTCTTGTGTCTTGGGACACTTTTCAACAGATAACTTTACACATACAAGAATAAGAACCTTCACCAGTTTACTATCCTGCATATTAAACCTCTGCAGTATTGTCTTAACATACTTCATCTCATTTAACCAGAGATTTCTCTTTTCTCGATCTCTTTTAATTTCCATGCCCAAAATATAGTTTGCAGCACCAAGATATTTCATGTCGAATTTTGAGGACAATTGGGTCTTCAAATGCTGGATAATTTCTTTGTCATTTCCAACCAGCAACATATTATCCACATACAAGACCAGATAAATAACATGGTCACCAATTAATTTAAAATACACACAGTGATCTGCTTTGCTTCTAGTGAAGCCAGGTCCCTGTATAAATGTATCAAATTTCAGATACCACATCCTTGGTGACTGTTTTAACCCATACATAGACTGCTTTAAATTTCATACCAGTTCTTTCTTACCCTTCACTGCAAAGCCTTCAGGATGCTTCATGTAGATCTCCTTTTCTAGATCCCCGTGAAGAAATGTTGTCTTCACATCTATCTGTTCTACCTCAAAATCAAAAGTAGGAGCAACAAATAAAAGTAACCTAATAGAAGTTACCTTGGTGACAAGAGAAAAAATATCACCAAAATCAATTCATGGCCCCTGGGAATAACCTTTTTCTACTAACAAAACTTTGTATTTCTCCACCTTTCCTTCTGCATGTGTCTTCTTCTTAAGCACCCATTTGCTGCCAATGGGTTTCCTTCCAACCGACAACTCCACTAGATCCCAAGCCTCATTTTTGTGCAAAGATTCTATTTTGTCAACTGTGGCCTCTTTCCAGAGTTTTCCATCCTCTAAAACTACTGCTTCCTTCACAGTTCTTGGGCCATCATCAGTAATAGATAAAGCAAAATTTGAATAGAAAGTAGATTGACTATACCTTTCACATCCTAAGGATGAACCACCATTGATGGTTCAAAACATCAAGCAACAAGTAATCTAACCCACTGAATCTGGAAGATGATCTATATACCTTTCTAGCTGCCTTCTTTCTCGAACTGATCTTCTCACACTCGAAGTTTGTCGCTCTTCATCTTTTGATCCTTCTTATGCTATAGAGTCTGATTCTTCCTCCTTTAGCTCAAGCACTATCTTCTCAAGTTCCTTTGGTTGGACTTCATGTTTAATAACATCTTTCACCTCTCTGAACACCACATCTCAGTTGTACAAAACCTTCCTTGTTGCTAGGTTCCAAAGATTATAAACCTTTAAACGATCATTATACCCAATAAAGATGCACTTTTCAAATCTACTATCCAACTTGGTTCGTTTCTCCTTTGGAACATGTACATATGCATCACATCCAAATACCCTCAAATGTGAAAGAGAGGGTTTCTTACCAGTCCATCCCTCTTGTGGAGTTTTATCCTCCAACGCTGATGAAGGTGATCTATTGACTAGGTAACATGTTGTCTCCACCGCCTCTGCCGAGAACTCCTATCCTAACCTAGCACCACTGAGCATGCTTCTTGCCCTTTCCATCAACGTCTTGTTCATTCTTTCTGCAACTTCATTTTGCTGAGTTGAATATGGAGTAGTCTTCTACCGTGCTATACTACACTTCTTATAAAATTCTTCAAATTCCTTACTGCAAAACTCTACTCCATTATCTATCCTAAACACCTTTATCCTCTTCTCTATCTAGTTTTCCACCAGAGCCTTAAATTCTTTAAACCTATCAAAGACTTCAGATTTCTCCTTAACGAAATATATCCACATATTCCTTGAGAAGTCATCTATAAATGATACATAGTACACAAACTTACCTAGTAATGGAACCTTCACAAGTACAAACACATCACTGTGCACAAGCTCTAATATTTGTTTCTCTCTCTTACCACTAGAGGGGAAACTCACCCGATTTTGCTTCCTATATAGACAATTTTCACATAAATCAAAGTCCAGAGAGCTATTACTCATACCTCCTACCATACCTTTATCATGAAGTATTTGAAGGCCCTTCTCTCCAATATGTCCAAGCCTTTGATGTCACAGCATGGTCTTCTCTCCAGAGACCACTAGATTTTTTGCTCCACTTTCAGGAACCACAGGACTGTTGCACCCATCAACAACAGTGATACCTTGCAACTTGTATAGAGTTCCAGTCTGAAATCCTCATATAAATACCAGTGCTCCCCGAACCATATTGTAGGTATTCTTCTCGAACATTGTTTTTACACTTGCATCATCCAACTTGCTTACAGAAATCAGATTTCTAGCCAATGCAGGAATATGCAGAACACCCGGAAGAGTTCTAACCCTTCCACCTTGCAACTTCAACTTTACTTTTTTGTGACCAACGATTCTAGCATTCCTGTCATCGTCCAAGAATTCATCACCACCATCGTATTTCTCATACTCGCAGAACCACTCTCTATGGGGAGTAAAGTGAAAGGATGCACCTGAGTCAATCAACCATGCCTCATGGTCTACATGTGTACTTGAAGAAGCTAGGTATACATCCCCACCTTCATCTGAGGTGGTTTTCGCCTCTACAGAAGGAGCACCATCAGATCCCTTTCCTTTATCAAGAGTTCTAGATTTACAGTCCCTTTTGAAGTGCCCTTCCTTTCCACATTTCTAGTACACCACCTTTAGAGGTTTTCCTGGGGATTTAGATCTCCATCTAGATTTAGATCTCCCACTCGCTCACTTATTTTTGTTTCTGTTCTCGGACTTTCCTCGCACACAAAAGGCACCACCATTCTGGCTTTCCATATTTTTCCATCTCATCTCCTCCGTCAGCAACGATGAGATTATTTCATCAAAATGCAATGCAGGTTCATTGCTACCTATTTCAATAACTAGAGTATCCCACGAATCTAGTAGAGAACACAACAAACTCATGCACTTATCTTCATCTGAAATTTTAATGTCAACATATGCTAACTGACTTACCACAGTATTAAATGTGTTTATATGCTCTATCATCGAGTCTCAATATTTCATCCTCAAGTTATACATCTTTTTCCGTAAGAACGGTTTATTCACCAGAGACTTAGGTTGGTACAAAGTCCCTAACTTGTCCCACAAAGCCTTCACCATAGCTTCTCCTAATACATTTAGCAATACTGAATCTGAGACACACAATCATATTGTGCTCTTTTCCTTCTGATCCAACTTCTTCCAGTCTTCATCGGATACTCTCGTTGCTTTAGCACCTAGACCTACTACGATCCACTGATCTTTATGTACCAACAGATTCCCATCTTCAGTTTCCACACTCAAAACTCTGACCATTAAATTTCTCAATATCTAGCTTTCCATTGCTCACCATATTCTTTCACCACCAGAACTGATCTCGTAGATCTCCCACTGAACAACGTCTACCACAGGCTCGAGTGAAGCCCCTCAGCAAAAAAGGCATCCCCTTGAATCCAAAACAGCTCTAATACCAAATGTAGGTTTTAACCCTGTACAAATATTACTTGCATACGAACTCTAAAAAACAGAAAATAAACAATACGAGAGCATAACACATAAAACACATATACACAGATTTTCCATTGGATCCCAAAATCGGGACTACTAGCTTGATTATTCATTATGTTCCTTTCAATTTTACAATACATATTTATACATGTCGAAGCATCCAATACCATGGACCGAAAAACCATCGCATCCAAAACCATGGACCGAAAAACATAGGTAGGTTCACCCAACCTAATATAGGGTCCAAGAAAACATAGGTAACTTCACCCCGTAGAGGGGCGCTACCCGCCCCCCTCAAACCCCTGTGTGACCCCCCCGTTATGCAATCAGCACAATGAAGGGGGGGCTCTATCCCCCTCTAACCCCCTAGTTCACTACGTAGGTTATTCGTGGAAAGAATATAACACAACCCAACACATCAAATATATTTTCACTTGTGTGTGTATCTCAAAGAGATTTGATTGCAAAAGAGACTTGATCCCTATGAATGCTTGATAGGTCTGAGGTTAATATGGATCTAGGTTGTTGATAACTTATTCAAAAATACCTAAAAGGGATTATAAATGTGTAAATCTTTTTTCAAGTTTTGTATTCTAAAAAGAGGTTTGCGTATAATGAGATTTAATCCCTCTTGGCTCTTGCTAGATCTGTGGTTAAGATGGAGCTTATTTAATTTATGAATAAATCTTTTATATAAAATGGTCTCTCTATGAAAATTAAAATGGTTGATGGTAAGATACAATAAAATATGGATAAAAAAAAATTCAATAACATTTTTTTTATGAGTATCACTCATTAAAAATCCATATATATATATATATATATATATCCCTTATGTGAATTATATGATTACTAGCCTAGATCCATCTTAACCTTGAATCTATCTCCCCTATCCTTATTTTAGTCTTCACTCCTCTCCTCTCTTCCTCTCTCTTCATCTCTCCCTTGTCTCTCCCTCTCTCTCTACGTGTAACATGCCAAGTCACCATAACATTTTTTTTTATATATAGCATAGAACTTATGGTTTTTCTTATTTATTTTCTTTGTGGTTATATGTTAAATTGAATAAATGTACCATTATATAATTTTAACATTTTCATGTCTAACCATGGATTCATTTAATTGCTTATAATGTGCAAACGAATGGTTCAGTTGAACATAAGAGTGTAAAAAGATAGTTAATACCAACCCACCTTAGAATTCTATAGTGTCGTGGAACTTAACTATATATATATATATATATATATATATAGATAGATAGATAGATTATATGACTTTACTCATTACTTTACTCCTTGATGAATGGAATATTACCTTGTAGACGGTTCTCGAAGGTTGTCAAGCCTACAGTTACCATGGAGAGAGGACAAGGGAAGGTGTGTGACCGGGGCTAGGTGTTTCCCTAGTTGGCATTGATATGAGGGAAATGGATCCAATGGTTCACACTCTTCTAAAAGTGGTGAGGGTAACTGTAGCTCGTGCCTCTTTTACTCAATTGATTCATTCACTCCTTGCTCGTTACGAGGGGAGGACTCTGGAAATATAGGATAGCCCTAACCCTAAAGGTTCTCCAACAAAGACAATTTCATCTCCTGCACAAGTATAGTCTTCTTGAAACCCCAAATTCTATTGTGACAATTCCTAGCTGGCATTTTTACCTTTCTACTTTTTTGGTAAAGTACCTTTCTGCAAGTGTTTTTTTTATCGCATGGGTAGCTTCTGATCTATATGGTCGTAGATGTCAAGAATTAGGTACGTGAAATATGTTTTTCAATATAGTTCTAATTCAAGGTTTAATATTTATTCCAACTTGACTCTCGGGCATTATTACTGATGGATCACATTGAATCAAAGGGGGTGACTCTACAGGACTTCAGGAACGAGTACTCAAGTATTACTTCCCTTGTAGTTGTTAAAATTTTACTTTTTATTTATGCCTAATACCTTTTCCTAAGAGAAAATTTCCTTTTTTTTTTGTAGTTAAGGAATTTAATGCATACACCATCTTTAAGTTGAATTTAAAGGTTTTCCTTCATGAAACTTCTAGGTTTTTAATTTATTATTTATTTCTTCATAGGGTTTCAAGTTATTCCTTATGTGAGGCTAGTGAAACTTACACAACACTATGTCGCTAGCCTTTAGGAGAGTTGCTTTGCATGAAAAGCACCATTCTTAGTTAACAATTTTCAGTAGGATTATAGTTTTGGAATGGGTCTAGGTTGTCGATTTACACTTGCTAACCTAGAACCAAATAAGTCATGAGCCTTTTGGTTACATATAGATATACCTAGTCTTGTTTTTGTTCCTTATGCATTATTTTGTATGTAATCCCTCATTTATGTTGAATGGAATTCTTAATGTTATAGGAGAAATGTTTTGTTGGGTAGTGATTCTAGTTTTCTATTTGCAGAGATTGTACGTTGTTTCCTCATTTAAAGAAGAGGGCTTGTGACCTAAATATAAATTTATGAGTCTAATTTTTAATTCTATTCATTTATCAGTCTAGGGATAACAAGACCTAGTTTCACTTCTTTCTTTGACTTGTCTCGACCCACTACCTAATTTATACTTATCTGGACTAGGACTATTCTAATTGCAAGTCCCTACTCATAGGTTTACAACTAACCTTCCTATAGATTATCATATAATAGTGTTTCAAATTTTGTTCTTTCAAAAGTCATGCAATTCTCCCAACACTTCTCATTATGGATTAGCATTGTATATATTCCTTTTTAAATCACATGTCCAGTTCCCTACATTTGCTTACAAACACCCTCAACCCTTCTTCCTCTTCGAAGGTTTTATAAACTTTGAGGATCCTTTATTCCTGGGAAAAATATATACATATAGTATAACTTAGAATAGAAAACAAATGCTCAATGTTATTACCTATAATTACTTGCCATCTATTAACAACATTTCTTATAAGAGTCTCTCTTTGCAAACGAAATCTTTTCATACCTGTCACAAAACATACTATCTACAAAACGAAATCATTTCATATCAATAAAAAAATATACTATATATAAAATGGTATACATGGCAGAAGAAATTACCCCTATCTATTAAACCAAGTTTGCTAGAGAATTCATTGAAGATAAATACCTCTCCACCCAAACAACAACGATGGAAATTGCGTTCAATTCTCCCCTCAGCCATTTCAATTCCATAACAAGAGATATGCAGTAAAAGTATTTTCTCTAGCATCAAGACATCTAGCCCAACTAAGACCGTGTTAGTCTCACAATTCTTCCTCTGGATTTCTACTGGCTCTCAGTCGAGCTCAAGAATAAGCTGACTCATATGTTCAACCTTTTTTCACTTTCCTTGTTCTCTCTTTATTTCCTTTAATATTCTCTCAATCTAGCTCAAGAATATCCTAACTCGTCTGTTCAACCTCTTTTCACTTTCCTTATTCTCTCTTTATTTCCTTTAAGATGACTCTAGATCCTCCTCCTTCCTTCTTTGGCTTCTTTTCCCACTAAGATTTTTTATCTCTAGGGAGAGGGAGGAAGTAACTATCTCCAACTATCTAGTAAAATTTTATCTACAGCCTTTTCACATGAATTCCAAGACTTGCAATACTTTTTTAAAATGAGTCAAAATAAAAAAATTAAACATTAAAATTTCTGAGTAGGCTTTCCACATAGTGTGTGATTTATCAAATATTTGTGGTAAAAGTAAATTAAATATTTACTTTTCACCAAGGTGTGTTACACTACCTCTATCTATTTATGTTTTTTTTCTTCATTTCCTCTCACCCCCTTCAACTCCATTTCTCCCTTCCTTCAACTCCATCTCTCCCCCTTCCTCTCTCCTCTTGCCAAATCCTCTCTCTCTCTGTGTTCATTCCTATGTTTTCTTTCTTCCTTTCCTCTCTCCCCCCTTAACTCCATCTCTCTTCCTTCCTCTCTTCTCTCACCAACTCCTCTCTCTCTTCATTCCTCTATCTCCGTCTCTTTTACACTTCCCTCTATCTCTTCTCCCCATCACTCTCTCTCTCCACCCTCTAGCTCTATCATTATACCCATCCCTCTCTACTTCTTTCAGCGACCCCCTCCCTTCTCCATCTCTCTCTCGCTCTCCCTTCCCCCCATCCATAAATACTCTAACTCCCACCATTATTTGTGTCTTCTTGAGCACTTATGTAGTAGTAAAAGTGTAAGTGTTTAGATTTACAAGTGGCTACTACCCATTGAAATTTATGCAAGTTCATATAATTGAGCAAGCAATTTACTTATCCACTTCACATTTCAATTTATTAGTTACTACCAAAGAAAGACCATAGGATGATTTGTCTATCAACCATTATTGATTTAGCATAACCAATGTAACTTATAATTATTTATGGAATTTTCCCAGTTGGAGGAAGTAAAGTTATAAAAAATTGATGTTTATTATTTTTATTACTTTTAACATTTTATTATTAAATGATCCAAGATTTAAATTTTTACACTACAACATCTGCATCATACTTGGTTCTATCTAAAAGAAATTACAATGTAACAAATTGATGTTTATTATTTTTATTACTTTTAACATTTTATTATTAAATGATCCAAGATTTAATTTTTTACACTACAACATCTACATCATACTTGGTTATTTTTTTAATGCGCCTACATATAAAATGTTAAAATGTTTATGTTAAATGTTAAACATTTATGCCTACACATCTACCCTTCTACTCACACACACTGACATCAAATTAAATTTGTTAAATTTTAAATATTAAACTTGGCACATTTGCATCCCCCAATTTAAGCAATATACTATTGGAAGAAATGCTTCCCTGTCATGTGTGGGTTGTCATTGTGAGTCCTTAGGTGTCATTCTAGAAATAGTTATTTCAGTATGTGTGAGTTTTTTTATGAGTCATAGATCCACCTTCTTCAGATCTTATCATCTAGAATTACTTGATCTAATTCTTATATATGTAAATAATTTATGTGATAAAAAACATAGAATGATTTGTATTGTATTGTGCAATCTCTCTGTGCTAATCTCTTAACTTCTAACATGGTAGGACAGCCAGTATTGGCTTGCCTCCCTCAAAGGAAGACTAGCAAAATGTGAGAGTGTTGAGCTCATTGATGCTATGTAAATATATTAATTAAGTATTTTCTTTCCGTATTTATTATGATATTTTGTGCTCATGTGTGTAGTATAGATTTGTTCATTTTATAGCAAAATGTGAGAGTGTTGAGCTCATTGATGCTATGTAAATATATTAATTAAGTGTTTTCTTTCCGTATTTATTATGATATTTTGTGCTCATGTGTGTAGTATAGATTTGTTCATTTTATTTTTTTCCTCTAAGTAGGTTTGTGTTCTTCTGCCCAAATTTACTCACCAAGACAAGAAAAAGAACCTAGAAGCGGAAGCGTAAGTATCTGGTTATCTCTGTAGCATAATCTTGACCAATCTGGTGTGGTTAGTGTTGGCTCTTGTGCACTTAAATCAAGCTCAAGGTTGTTTTAGCCCTTGAAACCCTGCAGACGAGGGCATTTATCGTTGTGAGTAGAAGGTTCATTCATAGCCACAAATTTGAGGTAGAGGATGTTGTTCTTGACGGAGACGGGTGACGAGGTGCTTTCTATGTCGTGGTAAGATCAAAAGGGATGGCAATGAAACTATGCACTAAGACAGAGTTTGTCTCGTGCTCACCTCCAGAAGAAGGTTGTTGCTCAGAAAATTCAAAAGGTCAGCCACTACAGAGAGCTTCTCGTTTTCTATGCATAAGTGTTTCAGGCATAAAATCGATCGTTACGCAACAAATTTAGAGTAATTGATCTACATAGCAATGGCATTATGGTGTTTGCCTTGATGATCACATTTTAAATTCATGTTTTAATGCAGATCTTTTGTCATCAGTGTGGTCCACGAGAAGTTGGGGTTGTGCAAACCAATGTGTAGGAACATGCAAGTAAGTGTCTGGCTTCAAAACTTCTACCGTCGTGAGCCCTCAATTTTCAAGTCCACAAATATTGTTCTAATTAACTTTCTTGTTCAGATGAAAATATGCTTCATTGAACAATAGTTTAGGGAATGGAAACGTTCACCTTCCGAGCAAAATGATATGGTTGAATGTCGAACGAAAACTTTGAGAATAAGTCCTAGAGAACTATCAAAATTCCACGACCGATACTAATTTACTCGAAATGTAATGTGATAGTCAGGTGTAGGTGTATCATATGGGTGAGAGCTATCTTTAAGTCAATTGCACAACTCTGAATATTCCAGGAATCTGCAATAGACTTAAGCTCATCAATGGGTGAGACTGGTCCAATATTTGTTTGACTGCACCAAAACTAGGATGAATTAAAAAAAGTTGACCACTATTGCAGGGGAAAAATGTCCATATGAGAATAATCACATTGTGAGTCTATTTTGGGCCAATTCTATTTCTTTTGGTTATCATTTTTATGATTAAAAAAATAATAATAATAAGAAAGAGAAGTGTGAGGAATTGTATTGGTATTTGTGTTTTTATTGGTTGTAAAAAAAATTGTCTATAAAAATATGATGCAAAACCACAAAGAACAAACCAACCATTCAACAAACTAATGTGACTTAACATGTTTCCGAAGCATTAGACATAAGTAGTTTTTAATAAGGTTAAGTTGGTGTGACCCATGGGAGCTAGTACATGTTGTTTCTCTTGAGGCTTAAGTGTCAATTCTACAAATCATGTCAACTCTACAAATCATGTCAACTATCATCAATTTATGTTTTAAATGGAGGTCAAGTGACAAGTAGAAGATGTGGTGGTGAAGAAAGAGTGATGTTTGCGATATTCAAGAGTGGATGTGAGTGTTGATGAAGACTCATTAGACATAGTTAATTTATTCTTGTAATGTGTGTTTGTCTATGTTTTCCATGTAAACATTAAGGGAGGGCGTTGGAAGTAATGCTTCCATGTCACTGGTGAATTGTCATTGTGAGTCCCTAGGTGTCATTTAAAAGTAGTTATTTCCCTATGTGTGTGAGTTGTCTATGAGTCATAGATCCTCCTTCTTCCAATAATATTGTCTAGAAATAGTTGATCTAATTCTTATATATGTAACTAATTTTTGTGATCAATTAACATAGAGTAATTTGTATTGTATTGTGCCATCTCTCTACTCATCTCTTCATTTCTAACAATGACATCATAGGCCATAAATAAATCCATAACTACTTCAACCACCAAAGATTATAAACATATATGAACATTTGCAGAAATGCCCTTCCTATATATCCTTCCATCATTATTGCAAGACATTCTAATCACCCATCAATTCCTTCTTGCTTCTTGTTATTCATGCAATTGCTAAGTTTGCACAGTTTTAGCACTGTTGTTCGAATATTTTAGACTCTGAACCATTGTCGTTAAAATAACTTAAGCTTTGCTTTATTTTGGTTATAACCTAGCCATGCATCACTTTTACAGTCACTTTTACAGTTAACCAATGTGGAAGTATGAACATCATACTCTTAGCCACGTCAACATCATGTGAAAAAAAAGGTCAACATCCACACTCAGAGAACAGATCATTTGATACCTTTACATTTCATTTGATAAGTTTATAATACATTTCATTTTGCGACATAAATGAAAAAGACGTAACCTTGACTTCGTAATGGTTGGGCAGATAAAATAGGATAGCGATGAAAATGCCAAATAATGACAAGAATAACACAGTTTATATGACATAATCCTGACATTAGAATTGTTGGGCAGACAAAATACGATAGCAATCAACTTGCCAAATAAAGACAACAATATCAGTACGATGATTTGCATCTGAGAAAATTTGAATACCAATATGATCTACAGCATTGGACATCATAACTTCTTATAATAACAATTCTTAGGTTAGAAGAGTCCATCCTAAGATGGAAAATTGTGCACCGGAATATGACTTTATTCATATGCAATTGTTTTCTGAAAGTAGCTTCAGTTAGAACGCGTATGTATGAATTACCAGTGAATGAGGAGAAGGAAAAAAAAAAATAAGGCGTTTTGCAGTTCTGATTTCAACTATGCACTTAGTAATTAATAAAAGAAATTATTAATTACACAGTTCAGTGTTATTTTTGTCATTATATGAATTCATGGAGCTTTAACTTGGAATTTTAGATTTACTGTGAATAAGTGAACTGTCCAGACACTCTTTCCCATATACTCACTGGTTTATATCCCAGTTGTTAGCCCACTAGCTGCAATAAGAGGACCAGCTCAGAAGATCCACTGCAATGTAACAATCAAAATTTAATTCCATAACTGAAACACTGACAGATATAAACCAGCAGAATGGAAACCTGCACTATTGAAAAAAACCTAAGAGAGTATTATCTTTTTCTTACGCTGTCGTCCCAGGACTTCTTATGGTCATAAATCACAGCTGGTCCGAAGCTCCTGGCAGGATTGATGCCCGGCCCAGTGATGGGAATGGTTGCCAAGTGTACCATGAATAAAATAAAATAACATCTATTAAGGAATAAAATAACCTATCTATACAGATAATAAAATGCCTTACTACAGTATCAGTGGCAGCGGCGTCAGCAGCAGCTGAAGTGCGGATGGTAGGCGTAAATAAAGTATTGTACGCCAAGAAGTTCCGAAAGGGCTGACCTACACGTAGAATAATTACCCCAAATCTCCGTCAAAATTAACCAAAATAATTACCAAAAAGAAAAAGACTTCTGACGTTTAGACCCCACCTCCGTTGGGAACATTACGATCTCTCACATTTATAGCATGGAATCGTCAGTGGTGCAGAGCACGGAACCGGTTAGCTCATATTGTAGTCAATTCGCTAGTGTTTGTGCAGAGACTGGAAACTCAGACAGGCAGCTGATCAGCAGGTAGCCTTCTTTGGTTTTTATATCTCTGGGATATTTTCGGAATTTTTAATAGGGATAAATTTAGTATTAGAAAGCTTTGAATTTATTACAGATTTTTAAGAATAGTCGTTTGAATTCACTGTTATATTCTTGGGTAGAATTCTGAAATGTTTTCAAGATCTACAATTAATATAGAAATGCTCTTTTTAAAATTACCCTAATTAAAATAAAAAAGATTTTCTCAATATTTTGTTCACATCCCAGCAAAAAAATTTCAAAATGATAATTCAAATCGCTGCAAGGAAGATTTTTATATCTTTTCATATAACCCAACTTTCAATGAAGCTAAACTTAGAGTAAACCGATTTTTTCCTCAAAATTTTATTCAAACTCCACTTTAAAAAAAATCAAATTGCGATGATTCAAAACTCCACTTAAAAGAAAATCAAATTTCCTCAAAATGCAGTGTGGAGTTACTAAAATGCAGAAGGGATTGTTTACTATGGCTATCTTTATCTTGAAAATAGATTTTCAAAATATTTGGAATGTTAATATTTTGAATGTGAATCAAAATTTAAAATCAATTAATTTCAACTGTCAATTACACATATAGTTTACAGATTTTAGGTCTGATGTTATGAGATGTAGAAATATAATAGTTTTTGTTTTTAGTATATTATCATAATTATATTGGTAAACAAAGACAGTATAGGTTAAAGTTTCAAATTTTCACTAATAGATATAAATATAAATCTTAAAAATATTGTGGAATTCAAAACTTTAATCTTAATAACTAAACTCTAATAAATAAATAATTTAATCCAAACTTTAATCTTAATAACTAAACTCTAATAAATAAATATTTTTTTTTCCAAATAATAATGTAAAAGATTATAACCTTAAGCTTTAGCATACACTTATGTTTTAGTGGTCTTTATTGTACATTTTTTTATATAGGTTTTATCTCTCTTATATTATTTTTTAATTTCATTAAGTTGCCTAGCTAAACACGTTTTAGAAGAATATGGGCAGAAGAATTATTTTCCATTTCCATTTACAATATTGCAAATCACTGCAAGATCACTGCAAGACCATATTTAACAAATAAGTGTAGTGTATCATTTTCCATTTCCATTTGCAATACTGCAAATGACTGCAATACCATATTTAACACTTATTGTAAATGACTATGAGACCATATTTAAAAATTAAATGTAGTGTATCACTGAATGGTGCAAATATGATTTGCTTTCAGGATTTAAATACAAGATGGAGGCAGAGAAGGTTGTAGTGTTAGAATTAATGGAGAAAGCCAAACTTAGTTTATTGTTATGGTGATGATAGGATTGAGAGTCTAACTTTAGATCTCAGATCCTAACATTCAAGGAGTGGTTTGACATTCAAGGAGTGGTTCAAACGACCTCATTGTGTGAAAGCCTATATGTACTAGGTTGTTAGCCACATTGAAAAATAACATGTATGTGTGAAGTGCTTGGGCACTTTCCAAGTATCTCACCTAGAGAGCCATTTAATTAATACAACATTATCGTTTTTATCATGGTGTCAAAGCTCTAAGTTAGAGGCTTGTGTGTTGTGTGTGTGTTGTGTGGTTGCCTCTGCTGTGAAGAGATCATAGTAACCGTTCAAGGAGATCAGAAGTAGTTCTTTTGTAGATCCGGATTTTCTTTTGAGACGTCTTCTGAAGTGAGAGCTTGGCCCACTAGAGGTTGACAGTGGAGACTGTTTCAACATGTAGCACATCGTGGCGGTGAATGCTAATTTCCCAGGGAGAGGGGAGAGTGGGATCAGTGATGAGATTCATCTCCCTCTCCAGCTCCTTAGCTCCTTAATGAAGGACATCTGAATTATAAGTAGAGTTTCCATCCTACCCAGCAAACAAAACATTATTTGCATTTAGGCAGCATTTAACCAGAAAGAACCAATGTGTATTCCTTTCTATGAGACAGCATGAAAGGAATGGAATTGGAATCTAAAGGGGAATTCGCAGAGGTTTTCATAGACATGAAGATTGAGGAAGCGGTTGAGCTCGGAATTGAACTCGGGACCTCTAATTGGCTTAAGGGCAAGGTCAATGGCATGTTCAGGTATGTATCCCATACACACATTTGGCCCCATGAAAAATCCCCTACTATTAAAGGAGATGAGACGTTGATGCTTACCTATTTTCGCATAGATTACCATCACATCACGTTGCAGCACAGACTCGTAGCCAATTGTGAGATAAACAGACAAAATCTCATCCTTCCCATGCTAGTTTAGCATCAATCCAGCATTCCGTTGGATCTAATCACACGCTAGGGCAATTCAAATGTATGTCTATGTTTGTTTGGTTCATATTTGGATCTCGAGTTGTTGTTAAAAGTTTGAATTTTATTTTATTTTAAAACACTCAGGCGATTGCTTTTAAAACAGAAGAATTCATGTAAGCTTTTAAAAAAAAGGCAAAGGTGCCATTACTCTTAATTAAAGAAGGGAGCATTTGGATAGCAACAATCAAGTATTGCTGCTAGCAGATTTGTCTTGATTTGAACCGATCTTCAAAAATATGTGCATCAGAATTAGATACTAGTAGCGTTTCCAGCTTGTGAGAGGTTGTTTAGTTGCTCATTGCTAGAGCTGAGGGCACAAAGACCTCCATGCCACAGAAGCCACAATCTACAAGTTTCTATAGTTGAAGAGCTGCCAAAGGGAGAAGTTTCCTCCCTACGAGGTAATGGGGTTGTTGGAGCTCGAGGATCATGTATTTTTTTTCAGAAGGTATAGTGGTTTTATAAATGACCACAGTTATCAAGAGATACTATATGTTCTGCAACAACATGAGACTGAAGACTCACGAGGTGTTTTTCACGAAGGATGTAAAGAGGAACATATTGTTGAAGGTCAATGGGACGATAAAAATGAAGGTGATTACAAAGATGTGGCATAAGAAAATTAAGTGGAGGACAATTTAAATTGTGATGATCTCATTAATATCTCTATGTGTGTAGGTGATAACAACAACAAGAAGGAAAAAGTAATGAAGTGTGAAGAAGAATTGAAATTTCTTGAAGCATGGCTTGAAACACCATGTCTTTAAGAAATCAACATAGAAGTTGTAGTAATGAATATTGAAGACATCATTGCTGACGTTCAGATGGCTGACACCGTAAATAGTGAGAAGGAAATTTCTCTTATCGAGCCTACCATAATTCTCAAAAGGGCAAGAATAAGAATTCAAGTTTTCCTTCACAGAGGAAGAAATGAGGTGAAGATACATCACTACCTCATGGAAAAGAAAGTGAAGGTGAAGTCTCATCCACAAATGAACAAGGATGGACTCTCAAGCAAGAAGACTAAAATGAAAACCTCTGTTACCAAGTTGTTTTCATGTTTTTAATTGTAATCCTAGCTGAGACTAGACGAGCATGCATATGTTATTGTTTAGTACCCTTTTTCCATTAAGGGGGAGTGTTATAATTAATGGAGAAACCCAAACTTAGTTTACTATTATGATGATGATATGATTGAGAGTCTAACTTTAGATCTTAGATCCTAATATTGAAGGAGTGGTTCAAACCACCTAGTTGTGCGAAAGCCTATATGTACTAGGTTGTTCTCCACATAGAAAGATAGCGTGTATGGTGAAGTGCTTGAGCACTCTCTAGGTATCTCACCTGGAGATCCATTTAATTAATACAACATTGCCATTTTTATCATGTAGTTTACATAGCAGCTGAAGACCTATCTAGTGATGGACTAGTGTTGGATTTGGTTCCATGTAGATACTCTTACAATATCTTACATAATAAAGAACTCTTTCACAGTTAAAGTCCTGAACTCCATGGAGATACTCTTACATTATCTTACATAATGAAGAACTCTTTCAAAGCAAAAGTCCTGAAGATCTATCGAGTGGATAGCCTAGTTTTGGAGTTAGCTCCATGTAGATACTCCCGCAATATTTACATATTGAAGAACTCTTTCAGAGTTCATGTTTCAAAACAATAGTTCTAGAGTGAACAACACCAAGATAGTTTCAGATTTAAAACTCAATGTATCATGTAACATGTAACATTCACCTAAAATGACTTATTGGGGGAGAAATACCATATCACTTGCATTCATATTGGGAGGTATTTATGAAAGAAAAACTACATAATATATTGGGGTATATATGGCGTAAAAGATTTTTATTTTGGTAAGTATAATATGGAGCTCAAAATTAATGAAAAATTAAAAATGGTATAAAAATGTTAATGAAAGAATAGATACCAACAATATCTAGTCAAAATAGGGATATTTTAAATTGGAAAGGTTATTGGATTAGTATTGGTAGGGGTTAAATAAAGTGGTTTTAGAGGTATTTCCAATATATAATCAAATTAAAGGTATTGTTTAATATGCCACAAACTCACATGTTAAAAAATCTCCGTACATTTACCATAGCACACTTTATAATTATATTTTAATAATTTTACACATCTTAAAATAATATAAAATTAAATTTTCAAAATTGAATCTAATTTATCCATTTATTACAAAATCAAAATTCCTTAAACCCAATTTCGATATAATACCGAACCTGATTCGGCCCCATCGTTGGAGTCAGTTTCTTTTGGGGTCAATGGCGTAGAAGACGACATACACGAAGATGAAAATTCCAACTATGCAGAATTGATAATATAAAATATGTATAGCTCGACATTAATGACACCTCTAGAGTTGGTGGCTCGTCTAGTTCATTATGGTTAGTACTTAAAATCTATAAGTCTCTAAAATGGACAATTCTAGAATATCAATCTCTTTCAAAGAGCTTAAAGCTGAAGAAAACCCATTAAGAGATATGTTTTCTTCATCATCTAAAAGGGTTATAAATTCTGCAGAACTTGAACATTTTGAAATTCAGCTTACACCTAAGTGGTGCTTGCCTAGTATCTCCTCGTCAGAAGTATAAGTTGACTTATCTATGTTCCATCTTAAAGTTATAACAAGAATATCTATCAAAGAAAGTATTAGTCAAATACAAGAGAACTCAGATTCTGTACAAACACATTCTCTTCTTGACGCTAAGAAAATTCAAGTTGAATCCAAAAGACTAGGAACTAAATATTTGCATCTCGGGTGCATAAGCGTAGGGATCAATCCCTTAGTCTATAAAGGGTTGAATACTTTTGTTCTTATCACAGTCAAAGATCTGACACATAACAAGTATTCATATTCATTGATAGGAGGAATTGTTTCTCCATTATCAAATGGATCAGTATACTTCGATTGTTATCCCAACTTTTCTATATATACATTTGATGAACACATAATGGATATTTTACAACTACAGATTCAAACAACACGGTTTGATATGAAGGGAAAGAGAAATAATATTGCCATTCAAACCCGTGGGTGTTTTAGACACACAAATACCCTCTATCATGCAGTTCTCCATGATCCTAGCAAAGAATCCAAATCTAGTTTGGTTGTTCTAACATATACCTAGAAACAAAAGATAGAACATCAAATTATTAAATGGGAGGACAGATGTTTCCTAGAGCATTGGGCTGTTGATAACCCAAGACCTCAAACATTGCAAAAGATTACCTCTATTGATATACAAGAAGGACCATCACCTGTTGTAGTATCCTTTCCTAGAAGATCTACAATAGATCACAGAAGAATCGTTTTAGCTTGCAAAGCATCATCCATGTATATTGATCCACAAGTAGGAGATACTGATAGTTCTTTTACACCATCTATAAGTTTCCCTCATATAGGTCTATTTGAATATGCCTAGACTGTAAATTTTTCATCCCTGGAAGTCATTTGCCCAAGTTGCAGTCAAAAGATAAATCTCATTAGCCTTGCCGATTTTGTCATACATCAGAAGCACCATCCAAGGACAGCAGTATCTCCTCCTACAATTTCTATCACTCCGTGTCCAAATCCTAAGTATTTTGAAATACCTTTCCCTCATGATATTGATCATGTATTAATGATTCATGAGCTTCCATCTTTGGAAAATGAAGATCCCCACCTCAATGACATGTTTAGCAAAATGTGTCCTACTAGTATGCTTCACTGTGGTCTAGGATATCTAGAACAACTTGATGAAATAATCCCTCAATCTAGATTTGACAACTTTGTGCCTTCTGATTGTAAGAAGCCGTCAAAACGAGAAATGGTCAAGTTCTTTTTGGTTATGGAAGAATGTAGGAAGCATACAATTGATCATCAATGGATGAAAAATATGCTTAATTGGTATTTATGCACTCATCCTGATGCTGAAATTTTTGACCTCACCACTCCATAGCCAGAAAAAATTAGATTATCCCATGAATAGAAAACATACATGCAAAAGAACAATGTTTTGTTGTCTTTTTATGAATGGAAGAGGAAGCAAGAAAATACATGTGCACGAATGACAGATGTTGAATAACCCTCAACAAAACATTCTTAGACTCCCATAGATGGCAGTAAAATTGAAACTCCTACAACCTTCCCTCCTTACAAAGGCATTGTATTAGGAGAAGCACAGAATAGTGCTAAAGCCATTCTGCTGGTCATAAAAGATGACATTGCCTTTGGAATTGTTGGTAGGATACAAAAACCTAGTGAATAGATAAACTGGACAAATACACCAGTTGAAGGGCTAGAAATGAATTGTGCAAAGTCTATTGAAGTTAAAAAAGATTTTGATAGAATGAAAGTCTCTGTAAATAGTATTAACAAAACTCTCAATGATGTGAGCTATTCCACTATTGTATGGAAAGGTTTTGTTAAAAAATCCTTAACAAGGATAGAATATGTTGCAAGGAAAGTAGATATGGGAAAACAATATACTAAGGGATATATTGAAGAACTGTTTGAAAAAATTGATAAACTTGATATAGCCCCAAAAGACAAATTGATTCCTATCGTTTCCCTATTCAAGAGATCTATAAATATTCAACATCCTGTTAAGCCTGTTGATAGATTTCCTTCTCTCTTCTCTAAAGAAATGGTTGAAGAAAAATATGAGCCAATGACTATCTCCTAAATGTTTAAAGAAGTAGAGTAGCCTGAAAGCTCAGAACCACATATGTTCCCCATCTATGAGCCTCTCCAAAGTCAATATACTAGGTATCTACCACCTGATCTTAGCAGAAAAGGGAAAATTACATAAACACATAACTTACATCGTAAATCACGGAGAGAATGGAATATTGACAGTCTAAGTGTTGCTCAGATTCAACAAATGATAGAAGTTATGTTTACATAATACAAGATTATGTGCCTAAGGGAAAAAAATGAAATAGAAGCTTGTAAATAAATTGTTTAGTGCTTTACTTGAAATTTGTTGAGATTTTGGGAAATGCAGTCATCACCAGCAATAGTGGCAAAAATGGAAAATGAACTCTTGAAAGATGAAGAAAGACATATCATTCATAATTCTGATAGAGATGCACAAAGCAAATTGATTGGGGCACTAACTTCATTCATTTTAGAACATTGGTGCGGAGGAGAACTTGAACTTTCCAATAAGCTTGAGATAATTCTCATGAACATTAAATGTAATAAAATGTCCCATTATGAAGATTTTCATAGAGACTGGATTCAGAGAATATATGAGGTTAAAGATAGAAAAAATATCTTGTGGAAACAAATATACTTAGCAACATTGACTTTAAAATTTCTAGATTATTTAAGACAACAAGATGCTTCTTAGTTTCCTTTTGAATCCTTTACTTGGGGAGAAATATGCAACATCATAAAAACAGTTCTGGTAAATTTATGAACTAGTATGAACGTTAATAAATCTCTATACAAAAATCAAGATTACCAGACAGCAAATCCATCTGTAACAAGTATGGTCTTGCTATAGATGACCCCGTAGTAAAAATAAGAAAATCTAAAAAGAAGGCCAAGAAAGAAAAAAGACAAATACAGAAAATACCCACAGAGGAAAAAAAGGGACCAAGAAAGGATACTATAGTTATGCACCAAAAACACATTACTATGAACCCAAGGGTATTCATCTACAGAAACATAAGAAAGATCAGTGGAATAAATTGAGTTTTTGGTTTTGTGGCCAACCTGGACATACCTCGAGTCGCTGCCCTTTATCAAAAGAATCTAAGAGAAACAGAGGAAAGAAATCCTTTGATGTTGCAAGGAAGAAAAGGACAGTAAAAATAGAAGGCATGGTGCCAACCCTATGTTATAAATGTGGTTCTAAGAATCAAAAATCTGAAAATTGTTTAAACATCTCATTTAGAGAACATATACAACAATGAGAACTATGTTCAACATCTAAATCTTCTAAAAGTTCTTCTTCAGAATACTCTGATGAAGAATTAAACATGCACATGAATGAATGTGACTGCACTAATTCAAACAACTGTCAGTGTGAATAAAGCACTAAATCATAAATCTCATCTGATGAAGACCATGTTTCTTAGCCAAAGGAGAATGTTCTCATGGCACAAACCATGGAAAATGCAGAAAAAAAGCTACTTGCCTAGATCAGATCATTGGGAGAAGGATAAATGAAGGAAAACTTACTAGAAACTTTTCTAAGCACAATTCACAAGAATCAAGGGAGCAGTAGCAAGACTGCCTCTAAAATTGAACCAAAGGCATTATTCATCTATGCCTCATTTGAAAGAAATACAAGATCTTTTCGAAGAAGCCAATAGAAATTGGGGCTCCAATACCACAATTTGAGACAGGGGCTTCAGAGGTGAAGGTTGCTCTTGTTGAGTCTCTTCTCTGTGATCAATACATGAACCTTTACAGGAACCTGTACATGAACCTTTGGACTTTCACACTCTAGTGTCACATGGCCTCCTGCCTTTAATAGAATGGTGTTCCTCAGAACTCAGTGAACCTCAAGCGAACCTCTTTTCTCACAGATACTACCTCAACAAACAATTTTAACACATGAAAAAAACAATGTACTCAAGCGGAATGTATCATTCTCAGAAAATGGATACTCATATATTTATGCAGAAGTTTCTTTATAAATTCAAAGAGAAATTCTGAAGCTCCTTTCCAAAGATATCCTATTTAGGCATTTATCATAAGTTGCTCCTTGTCAAGCAAGAAGCTATCTGAAGTTATCTGAAGGCTTCCTAGCCTTTCACACACTCTATCTTAGAACTTGAATTCTTATGAAAACACGCAAACTTCAAAAAAATAAGAATCTAGCCACTTTAAGTTCTCACCAGAGCTCTAACTCTGATGCACAAGATTCTTAGATCTGACTCTAAAGAGATGGTAGCAAGAACTTCCTCCTTGGACCCAAGAACTCAAAAACATAACCAAAATCAAACTCACACCCTGAATACTTAGAATGAGCCTTACTCCATCCTTATATAGAAAAATGGGGGGACAAACATTCGATAGTCAGGCAGACAGATTTAGTACTATCTTTCGTCAGTCAAAGAGATGTGGCTCAAAGCTCACCAAAAGTTGGAAAAGTTCTCCAAGTCTTTTGATTGAAGAGTCTTCGTACTAAGTTAAAATATGGAATATTTAAACAAATCCCATGGAAAACATTGTACTGTAAATAACTTTTACATAGTGGATGCTTTTGAACAAAAAATCCCACCAGAAAACTAGTCACATTCAGCCTTGTGACTAGACATCATTATTAGACTATGGAAGCTTTAGGGAGAAGCCCACGAGAACCATTAGTCCCCTAAGGGTGTGGCCCTTGGAAATCTTATCTTAGAATATCTACAAGAATCCCAAGCCTTTGTATAAATTCTTCGTACAATCATAGGCTTTCTTAAGACAATTTGGTTTTTAATCTTAGTCATGACTAACCCTTCATGGTGTCTTTTCATAAAATAACCAACAATTTGACTGTCTTGATAATTATTGACATCTCCAATAATTTTACATGGAGAATGCCAACATTTAATTAAAAATCCACAAGTGCCACATTCATATCGAAAGTCATGTTGGAAGAAAAGATGATTCATAGCAGTCTTGTTGAGGCCGAAATTGTTCCACCATTGTTGAAGTCATTCACCTTTCCCTTGTCTTTGTGTGGTCCCTGTGGCCCCAAATTTTACTCTTGTGTAGTGAGTTTTTTTTTTCCATCTATATTCATGATGTCCCACCACAACGCTTTGTAGTCTAAAATGTTTTAAATGGTATCCGAGAAGATAATTCTTGGATTACCCTATGGCCACATTTCTGGCATGTCGTACCATCCTAGCCATCTGGTCTAATTTATGGAAAGATATTTGTGGAAGATTCTCCTCTGGTTACTTCCTTCTGCCCAGTTCACAGTGATATCTCTTAAATTTTTGCTTAGGGATTCTTCAGCCAAATGTGTGGCCATTATACTCCTCTAATACACCGTGTCGTGTATCAATCTTCTACCATTGGGGTAGACTTTCCTTTTAGGTACTAAGTGTTGAATATATGAATGAGGTTACAAATTTACATCTAGCACTTTTGTGTTTCTTAGTTGCCATGTTGGTTTCCATTTGAAACAGTATTCTTCCCAATTTTGTCTTTCAGAAATACTTTCCAGAGTCTTTGTACATTGGGAAGGGTATCATTCTATTAATATCACCATGGTAGTGTCTTTCTAATTTAAATATTCTCAGCTTAAGAAGTCAAGTAGACAATTCTTTTCACCTTTGATGTGTTCGACTTCAAAGTCGAAATTTGCAAATAGAGTTTGCCACCTTGCAAACTTAGCTTCTCCTACTTTCTTTATAGCTTTATTGAGGACCTTGTTTAGTGTATATGCATCTGTTCTTAAGCGAAACTTTTTGTGTATTAGGTGGATATCAAATTTATAAATGCAGTTCCATGCTGCTTTGACCTCTTTCTCTATAGTAGAATAGTTTGAACTATTTGTTCTTTTCCTTCTTTCTTTTGCTTCAAAATTCCTCACCATCCTTTATTTTGGCATCTATTTCAACAATTTTGAAATAATCTTCATCAACGACATGAAGAATAGGAAGAGTTTTTACCTTCATTTTAATTCTCCTCACAACTTCAGTGGGGCCTGAGACCAAGGTTTTGGATGTTTTTGCAGTCATCTATTGAGTAATAATCAATCTTTGGCGCAATTTTTGTAAAAATTTCTTACATAGTTTAAACATCCCAAGAATCTCTGTAGTTTTGTTTTGTCGTTGATAATATCTGCAAATTTATCAGCAAATTCCAGAGTATGTTTTGCAGAGATATTTTCCCATTTTTAATTGTATGGCCAAGAAACTTGTTACTTGTCTGAAATAATTCAATCTTTTTGTTGCTAAGAACCAATCCATTGGTTTTGACAAGTTGTACAAATTTTTGGATATGTTTAAAGTGATCATGGATGTTTTAGAAAATATAAGTATATGATCAATGTGTACTAGTAACCAATCAAAATATGGCTTGAAAATATTATCCATAACCTTCTAGAATCTGGAGGGGGCATGCTCTAGTTTGAAAGGCATGAAATTCCATTCATGGTGTCCTACTAGGACAATGAAAGAAGTCTTAAACTTATCATTTTCATTAATTTCCACCTGCCAAAATCCTCATTTCATATCAAATTTAGAAAATACTTTAGCCCCTACTATTCTTGCTAAATGATTTTCTTTGTGAGGAATGGGGTAAGTATCATCTAAGAGGACAATATTCAGAGGTTTATAGTTTATGACCAGCCTTGGAATACCTATTAACTGTTATGAATGTTTATTAAAATAAAAACCATAGTAGTTCCAAGGACTTTTGGATTCTCTAATCAATCTTCTTACCAGTAGGATTTCTATCTCTTTTGGATAGAGATCTCTAAATTCTTTGTTCATAGGGATTGCTCTGATCTTGCAGGGTTTCCCTTCATACTTATCATTGTAGGGAAATTCTACACAGTGTTGTTTTATATTCCAAAACACATTTTGTTCTTCAGCACAGCATTATTTTTCTATCTGTGATCTCAGAGTTAAGATCCTTTGTTTAATTATAGGAGTCTAAAGATAGTATGTTATCTTTATGGTGGTCTTTAGCTCCTTGAGCTCTTCAATTTTATTTTTTTCCTTTTCGATCTGCTGCATTGCTTGTACCATACTAGACACTCTCGGAGTAGAGACAAAGGGTAATTTGATTGTTGGTAATTTTCCATCTAAGATTGGTATAGATATAAAACAAACAGCCTTGCTATTTTTCAATCTGGCTGATCCATGTGGCTCCATAGATACTAAAAATACATTCCCCAAGATACAGTCAATAGGAATGTCTGCAAGAACAAATTTTAATTTTATGCAATGCTCTTTAAAGGAAATAGAGGCCCGAGGGACTTCATACAGTGGATCTTTGTTTCCTAACCCAATCACTTGTCTAAAGGATTTTACCTAGTCCTTTGCAGGTACTATTTTTCAATTCAGAATATTGACATCTTCCACGGAGTCAATAAGTGTTCTTAGGGAAAAAATTTCACCAATTATACATATATCCAGCATAACATGATGTTGCTGATATTGGATAATCATTACTCTCATGCCGGTGAATCCTATAGTATCATCCTTTTTTCCTTCAAATATTCCAATATTTGTGTTAGTGTAGTATTCATCATATGCATCCTCAGTTTTCTTCCCTTTTTCTAACTCAGAGACCTATGCTTTTAGATAGACAATCTCTTTTTTGAGATGATGAATCTCTTGGCTAACTTCTCCTAATGAGAGGGCTCGGGTCTTAGATTTATGTTGGCTTCTTTTGAAAGATCTTGTATTTCTTTCAAAAAAGGCATCGATGAATAATGCCTTTGGTTCAGCTTTAGAGGCAGTCTTTCTACTGCTCCCCTAATTTTTGTGAATTGTGCTTAGAAAGTTTCTAGTAACTTTTCCTTCATTTCTCCTTCTTGTAATGTTCTAATCTAGGCAAGTAGCTTTTTTTTTTTGCATCGTCCATGGTTTGTGCCAAGAGAACCTTCTCCTTTGGCTCAGAAACATGGTCTTCATCAGATGAGATTGCTGATTCAGTGCTTGATTCACATTGACAGTTATCTCAATCAGTGCAGTCACATTCATTCAGGTGCATGTTTAATTCTTCATCAGAGAATTCCAAAGAAGAACTTTCAGAGGATTTAAATGTTGAACAGAGTTCTCATTGTTATATCTGTTCTCTAAATGACATGTTTGGACAATTTTCAGATTTTTGATTCTTAGAACCACATTTATAACATAGGGTTGGCACCATGCCTTCTGTTTTTACTGTCCTTTTCTTCTTTGCAGCTTCAAAGGATTTCTTTCCTCTATTTCTCTAGATTCTTCTAATAAAGAACAGTGATTGGAGGTATGTCTAGGTTCACCACAAATCCAATGAATCAATTTATTCCATTGATCTTTCTTATGTGTCTGCGGATGAATATCCTTGGGTTCATAGTAATGTGTTTTTGGCACATATCTATAGTATACTTTCCTTTTCCCTTTTCATTTCCTCTATGGATATTTTCTGTATTCTTGTCTTTTTTCTTTCTTGGCCTTCTTTTTAACTTTTCTTCTTTTTACTATGGGATCATCTATAGCAAGACCATACTTGTTATAGATGGATTTTTTTTCTGGTAATCTTGACATCTTCTGCAAAGATTTATTAACTTTCATACTACTGTATAAATTTACCAAAACTTTTGTTATGATGCTGTATATTTCTCCCCAAGTAAAGGATTCAAAAGACAACTGAAAAGCATCTTGTTGTCTTAAATAATCTACAAATTTTGAAGGAAATGTTGCTAAGTAGACTTGTTTCCACAAGATATTTTTTCTATCTTTAACCTCATATATTATCTGAATCTAGTCTCTATGAAAATCTTCATAATGAGACATTTTATTACATATAATATTCATGAGAATTATCTCATGCTTATTGGCAAGTTCAAGCTCTCCTCCACACCAATGTTCTAAAATGAATGAAGTTAGTGCCCCAATCATATTTCTTTGTGGATCTCCATCAGAATTATGAATGATATCTCCCACTTCATCTTTCAAGAGTTCATTTTGAATTTTTTCCATTATTGTTGGTGATGACATTGTTTCCCACCATCTCAACAAAGTTCTAGTAAAGCACTGAAGAATAGATTTACAAGCTTCTATTTCATTTTTTCCCCTTAGGAACATGAGCTTCTATTCTGTAAACATAAGATCTATCATTTGTCGAATCTGAGCAACACTCAGATTGTCTATATTCCATTCTCTATGTGATTCAAGATGGAAGTTATGTGTTTCTAGAAGTTTCCGTTTTCCACTGAGATCAGGTTTTGGATACCTGGTATTATGACTTTGGAGAAGCTCATAGAAAGGGAACAGATGTGGTTCTAAGCTGTTAGGTTGCTCTACTTCTTTAAATAGTGAGGAGATAGTCATTGGCTTAGATTTTTCTTTGGCCATTTCTTTAGGGAAGAGAGAAGGAAATCTATCAACAGTATTAACAGGATGCTGAATATTTACAGATCTCTTGACTAGAGAAAAAATAAGAATTGGTTTGTCTTTGGGCGCTATATGAAGTTTATCAAATTTTTCAGACAATTCTTCAATAGATTCATGAGTAGATTGTTTTCCCATATCTACTTTCCTTTCAACATCTTTTATCCTTCTTAAGGATTATTTAACAAAACCTTTCAATACAGTAGTGGAATAGTTCACATCATTTAAAGTTCTGTTAATGCTATTTACAAAGACTTATATACTATCAAAATCATTTTAAAGTCAATATGCTTTGCAAAATTCATTTCTAACCCTTTAACTACTATATTTGTCCAGTTTATCTATTCAATAGCTTTTTGTATCCTACCGTCAATGCCAAGGGCATTGTCATCTTTTATGACCAGCGGAATGGTTTTAGCACTGTTCCATGCTTCTCCTAATACAATGCCTTTATAAGGAGGGAAGGTGGTAGGAGTTTCAATTTTATTGCCATCTATGGCAGTCCAATAATGTTTTGTTGAGGATGACTCAGCATCTACCATTTATACATTTGTATTTTCTTGCTTCCTTTTCCATTCATAAAAACACAACCACACATTGTTCTTTTTCATGTATGTTTTCCATTCATGGGGTAATCTGATTTTTTTGGGTATGGAGTGGTAAGGTCAAAACTTTTAGCCTCGGGATGATTGTATAAATCCCAATTAAGAATATTTTTCATCCATTGATGATCAATTGTATGTTTCCTCCATCCTTCCATAACCAAAAAGAACTTGTGCATTTCTGGTTTTGACGGCTTGTTACAATCAGAAGGCACAAAGTTGTTAATTTTGGATTTAGGTATTATTTCATCAAGTTGTTCCAGATATCCTAGACCATAGTGAGGCATACCAATAGGATGCATTTTTCTAAATATGTCTTTGAGGCAGGGGTCTTCATTTTCCAAATATGGAAGCTCATGAATCATTAATACATGATCAATATCATGAGGGAAACATATTTCACAACACTTAGGATTTGGACACAAAGTGACAGAAGTTGTAGGAAGAGATACTCTTGGATGGTGGTTGTGATGTATGACAAAATCAGCAAGGCTACTGAGATTTATCTTTTGATTGTAGCTTGGGAAAATGACTTGTAGGGATGAAAAATTTACAATCTAGGCATATTCAAATAGATCTATATGAGGACAATTTACATATTGTTTAAAATAACTGGCAGTATCTAATACTTGTGGATCAATATACATGAATGATTATTTGCAAGCTTAATCAATTCTTCTCTGATCTATTGTAGATCTTCTAGGAAATGTTACTCCAACAGATGATGGCCCTTCTTGTATATCAGCAGAAGTAATCTTTTGCAATTTTGGAGGTTTAGGGTTATCACCAACCCAATGTGCTAGGAAACTTAGCTCCTCCAATTTAATAATATAATGTTCTATCTTTTGATTCCTTGTATCTGTTAGAAAAACCACACTAGATTTGGATTCTTTGTTGGGAGCATGGGGAACTACAAGATAGAGGGTATTTGTGTATTTAAAACAACCACGTGTTTGAATGGAAATACTATTTCTCTTTTTATTCATATTAAACTCTGTTGTTTTGAATCTGTAGTTGCAAAATATCCTTGATGTGCTCATCAAATGTATATATAGAAAATTTGGGATAGAAATCAAAGTATATTGATTCATTTGATAATGGAGAAACTATTCCTCCTATCAATGAATCTGAATACTTGTTATGTGTCAGATCTCTAACTGTGACAAGACCAAAAGTATTCAGTCCTCTATGGACTAAGGTATTGATCCCTGCCCTTATGCACCCAAGATGAAAATATTTGGCTCCTAGTCTTTTGGCTTCAGCCTGAAGTTTCTTAGTGTTAAGAAGAGAAAGTGTTTCTACAGAATTTGAGTTCTCTTGCATTTGACTAATACTATCATTGATAGGTATTCTAGTTATAGCTTTAAGATGGAACATAGATAAGTAAGCATATACTTCTGACGAGGAGATACTAGGAAGACACCACTTAGGTGCAGGCTGACCTTTAAAATATTCAAGTTCTGTAGAATTTATAACCCTTTTAGATGATGAAGAAAATATATCTCTTAATGGGTTTTCTTTAGCTTGTTCTTCAGCTTCAAGGTCTCTGAAAGAGATTGATCTTCTAGAATTATCCATTTTAGAGAATTATAGATTTTGAGTACTAACCATAATGAACCAGATGTTACTAGATTTGATACCGATTTGGTGCAGGGGCTTCAGGCGTGAAGCTTCCTCTCATTGTGTCTCTTCTTTATGATCAATACACAAACCTTTGGATTTTCACAGAAGACAGTATACACGAAGATGAAAGTGCCAACTATTCAGGCTTGATAATATAAAATATGTAGAGCTCAATATTAATGACACCTTTGACAGTTTTGTTTGCATTACATTTCATACTAAAGGAGAAAGAATTATATATCAAGAAGTTTATTCCATATTAAATAACTTTCATCCTTTAAACATTTTCTATTTTGTCAAATGTCTATGTTCCCTGTAAGGGTTGCTCTTATCCAAGTGAAGGATCAATAAAGCTATAAATTAATGGCCCTACAGAGTCCATACGCGATTGATGAGAATGCATTTCTAAATGGACATATGTGAGGTGAATAACAAAAAACTACAAGCGTGAGACTAATTATTGATTTCATAGCATATGTATCTATTATTGTTAATAGATGTCTAATGTTGTACATAATTGATATAGTACTGGTCCCACCAAACCACCAAAAATTGAGACTTTTACAACCAATATTTAAGCAAAGATAAATAACATTAAGTCCAAATAAGTATTAATTTATGTCCAAAATTTCCCAAACATTGACTCAACCCACAACTATCCATAAATAGTATCTTAATACTTAAGAGTGCAAACCATATTTACCCAACTAGAAGATAGATAAAACCATAAATCCTTCCAACATGGTCTATTCCAGAAGCGCAAAGTAGCAACCACTTCAAACCCCACTCATCAGAACTGAAGCTTCGTATCCCAAATAAATATCCATACCTACACATAATTAAAGTGAATATATGTCAGCCATAACTACTATGGTGTTCAACATTTAAACCCCATATGTTCAATAAATGACACCCAACCCATTCTATTTCTCATTAAAACAAATCAAAGCACATGGATCAATAAATAACAAATTCCCAACCATTGGATTACATCAAATTAAATCCATTTCACACTTTAAAAATGAAGCCATTGTAATCCATGTCCATCTTTACCACCAATTAAATTCAAATTCTAAAAACTATAAAAGAAGTTCAACCACTGCTGAAGTTGCACGTTATGCTTTCAAACTATTCACCAATCTTGAAGACAAAACATCATAGAACAATTGCTAGTGTATCCAGGTTAGTTATATCAATTACAACACATTTTTCTTATTGTTCTATTTTCATTTGTCATATCTATTACAGTTTTAGTTCTTACAGTTTTAGTTATAGTTTCAGTTACAGTTTTAGTTTCAGTTACAATCTCAGTTTCAGTTCTTACAGTTTCAATTTCCTGAAAATATATATTTTTTCTATTTTTCTATAACTGTTGGTGAAGACACTTGGTAAATAGAAATCCTCAAATATGCTAATCTACAATCACATGTTGCTAACAGAAAATACATGGAAGATGCTTTCGATCAGAGAGAGGGAGTGACCAAATATGAGATCTAGGCTGAAAATGGATCATAAAAACACACCGTTCCTGAAAATGAGGCATATTTGCTTCAAGATTCATCTTCTTGCTCCATCAACTAGTTGCATAAAAGTGAGATCTATAAAATGAGTAAGAGCACAACATCATTCAAATATGCCCATGGACCCAGATCACATATTGAGGTATTCACCAGAGATTGGACAAAGATCCAAATATATGCCATCAAATCTATGTAGTCCAACTACAAAAGGGGTTCATAGTAGGCCCCTTTGTCATACTTCACTACTAATAAACAAATCTCAATGGCAACTTCAAAGGAAGTGTAGCCTGTGTAGATTCCTCCACCATGAAATGATAACTAGATCCTAAAATGATAACTATATCCTAGGTTAACTTTAAAACTAAAATGCTATAAAAATAAAAATCTTCAAATATGCTAATGTACAAGCACATGCTACTAACATAAAATACATGGAAGACAAATCTATCAAATCTACTTGGTTGTTTTATTAGATCTGAAAAGTAGTAAATTATAATAGTATAGCTCAAAACATAAAACATGCCAACAACAAAGTAACGTACCCCACATCTTAGAGAATGAGAAGATGAGGGCAGGTACAATGTAGTTACTCACATGCATGAAGAACTGAAGGTGACCATGTCAAGCCATAACCCTATTCTAAACACAAAATAAGCGCACCTCAATTAGATGAATTCAATCATGCATAATTGGAAACTATTATACAAGCACAATCTAATAAAATAGATAGCAACACCCTCTCCTTGATAAATCACACATGGTGAACTAGAACTGAATTGAACTTAGAACTTAACTAGATGTTGAACTAAATCCGAGGCTGATCTGAAGACCTACAAAAGCAACACTCTAGTTTACTAAAGGTGACACGTGCATGGACCCTCTACCAAACAACAACCTATATTTCTATCTAACTACACCCTCATTACTCCTTTTCAGTTTATCTTATTTGATATATGAGGTCAACAATTACTCAAAAGTTTACAATTTGATAATATGATTTCTTGGTTTGAGAAAAATACGTGGCCTCTCTTATATATGGAGACAAGATACAAATAAATATTTTAGTTGAAATGAATTTTTACATGACTAGAAACTTCAACTGTAAATGACATGGCGAAAAAATTGTTATGGTGCCAATTTGTGATCAAGAGTGCTTCAAGGGGTCTCAAGTTGGAGCCTTTGTTAGATTGAATACCATGCTTGGCTTGGCAAATGATAACTCCTTGAGGATCATAAATCCATTTCTGGAGAAGTGTATCCTTATAAAAAAATAGATAATGAATTTTACGAGGGATAGGTTGTAGTGGGAGGAACTAGAACTGAATTGAACTTAGAACTTAACTAGATGTTGAAGTGATGACATAGAGTTAGTTACAATTGATGACATAGAGTTTAATGGACACTTAGTTCGAGAATCTGCAAAAAAACATGGTATTTCTCCCTCCTCAATACATTATTGGATAAATGGATTGACTCATAGAAAACGTAGAGGGCCTCTCATAGTTACAACTAAGGAGGAGGAAGCTGAGGTGGTTGAGTGGTGTAAAGAAATGGCCCAATTAGGACATGGGCTAGAGTTGATACAACTCAAATCCATAGTTGCTCCAATCTGTCAAGGGAGGCCAAACCCATTCAAATATGGGTTTCCTAGTAAATCATGGTGGTTTGGGTTTAGAAAAAGGCATCCAGAACTTGTATTGCATACTACTGAGGGCCTTGACAGAGAAAGATAATTGAATTTTCACCCTGCAATTGTGAATAATTTCTATGACACACTTTCTAATGCTTATGGTAAACATTCTTATGGAGCAGACCATATATGGAACTCTGACGAAATACGTTTACAAGCAAGGAGTAATTGTGGCATGCGGATAATTGCCATGAGAGGGAGTTGAAATGTGCCAAATATTTTTCCTAAGAGTAGGGAGTGGATAACTATTTTATGTTGTGTCAATGCAAATGGTACTTCAATCCTAGGATTTTATCTATTCAATGGTAAAAATCAACTGAAAAAATATATACAAAATTGTGAATCAGGTGCATGCATGGCTACACATCCCCATGCATGGATGACAAAATAACTTATTTTAAGTTGGATTTTTCACTTCGCTTCATCGGTACTAGGTGGCGTCTCACCTAATAGTAGACACCTATTGATATTATATGGCCATGTGATCCACACGGCTATACAAAAAATTGAGGAAGCAAACAATTTAGGTATTGACCTATTGACATTTTCCACTCATAGCACTCATATATTGCAACCACTTGATCTTAGTATGTTTGGCCCTTTCAAGAACTCTTTCAGGTTAGAGCATGATACATGGATGGCAAAGAATCTAGGTGTTGGGGTGAGAAGGTTTGAGCTAGCAGAGCTTGCAAGTAAAGCTTTTAAAAGGGCTTTGACACCATCAAATATCAAGGCTGGCTTTAGGAGGATAGGTTTCTTGCCACTTATGCATGATACTGCTTGTAGCCAGGCATTTTATGTGGATGGTCAGGAAGAAGCGAATGCCAAAACAGGTGTTGAATTGCAAGAACTAGATGACCAAGATGATGTTGTTGCATCTAATAATATGATTTCCCTCTCTCAAAGACACTTATATGATGAAGATGATGAAACTTAATGTGAAACACAGTATAACCATGAACAAATTCGCAGTAACATGGAGATTGTTCCACCAACTCAAGAACATGAAACTCTTGTTGTTGATATTGTTAATGACATTCTCGAACATGCAGTTGACAATGACCAACTGACATTGCCAATCCAAGTAACCCCACCATCATGGATGAAAGAAGCAATGATTAATATGAATGCACATAGTGTCTCAACAACCAATGAGAAAATCATGAACATGCCCTCACAAACAGTAGAATTGAACAGTGAAATTGTTCATTTTTTTGTGGACAAAAAATCAATGGAAGAAGATGAAGCACATAATGAGACATCAACTGAAGATAACGATATAGTTAATTAAGTTCCATTAGATATTGAAAGGGAAGTACCAAGAAATGGCATGCAGGTGGCAGGGGTGGAGAAGATACTTGGTCGGTTCCTAAAGCTACAAGTAGAGATAGTATCAATGAAAAAAACCAAGGTACACTAGGTAATATTTGTTTGTGCCGAAGCTCACAGTTACGTACCTCAGAGGACTATATAAACCTGTTAGTTGAGTCTAAAAAGAATAACTTTGAAATGCAGGAATTAACATACAAAAAGAAGGATCTAGTCGATGAGAGGAAAGTAGCAAGAATTGTTGTAGCACAACATCAAGAAAATGAAATCCTTGAAAGAGATAAAGCATGGCAAGTCAAGGACCAACAAAAACAAATTGAAAGAAAAGAAAGGGAATCAAGAAAGACACAAAAAATGCTTGAAAAGGAACAAAGGATGATCAATAAAGTTGACAATGATGCAAGCATAGCTAATGAAACCAAGATTATTTAAAACTCATTGGAGTCCATTGCAGATAACACACCATTATTCCAAGATCTCATAAACATTGAAGTGCCTCGTTATGAAACTCAGGGTTTACCTACTTGCCTTATTCCTACTAGAGGAGGTGATAATTCTATGTATGCTCATTACACACCTCCACTTAATGCATGGGTTAGTAGTGCAAATGTGAGGTATGGGTACTCAATTCCTCCATGGTTGGAAGCTGCAAATTGGACTCAATCATATGGCAACAATCAACCATTTCCTAATCAACCCTTTTTAGGTAGGCCAACCTACTTGGCTCAAGAAGGTAACTCGGGTAGTTTTGGCACTCAATATTCTCAAGGCCATAAAGAATAGAGGTGTCCTATGTTTTTGGTTGTAACCACATTATGATGTGGATTTTGGATGGATTGTAACTTTTTGTTGTCACATAAACATTTTGGCTTACAACTTAGGTTGTTTTATTTCATATTGTATGTGGTATTGTAACCAAAATCCATTTTAGAAGGAACATATATAGTCTATTATAATGTAGAAATCTTACCTGAGAATGCCGATGGGATTTTCTACTATGCATCTACACACCAAATGATTTACACAAGTGAAACAATGACAAGATTTTTAGTTTATGTTTCATGAGATTGTAGCAATACTTCATGATGAAACAACAGATAATGCACATAATACCTATAATTAAAACATAATAGAAGTGGGTAAGACAACTCATGTACCCAACCAACCTTTGAGAAATATATTGATTGATTAACTAAGTTATAAATGTAGGTTACTTTACGATAAAAGAGACACATGGCTACAATAAACATTGTAGAAACATGGCTTAGTAAAATGAGTAAGCGAGATAAAAATACTGGTATTTCACATTTCCAAGCACAAAGACAATCATAAACACGTTGCATAGATGAGATAATTACCTAATTGGAAATAACTCACATAGAAAAGTACCAAAAATAAAAGAATTATCCATGCAACAATTCAATAAAACCCCCTAAACCCCTATCGATACCATTAGAAACTGCATACTTCACAAAACACAACAAACAATCAAAGTTAAAGGTATAGGAACTTAAATTTTAGGAAGGCAACACAGAACTTAGCAGCTACAGAGCGATAACCATCTAAGATAAAATCATGGAGAAATCAAGTAGAAACATTTCATTTTGGACCAAGGGACATGGCATATCTTGGAACAAGGAGAAGCGAGCAGCTACAAGTATTATCACAAGCCTTATATGGATTTCCTTGCATGAGAAGGAATATAATTGACTACTTTCATCCTTTTCATTTTCTACTATACATTTTGAACTCTCCATATGTTGTTTGGTTGCACACATCATTATGAAAGGATTCTCTTCACTTCTTGTCTTTTCTATGAACTTTCAAGAGTTCACTATGAAGCTTGTTGCAGTTCATAAAACCAAAATTAACATTAATTACATACCTTAGGCCAAAGTTCCAATTTGATCATTTTAAGAAACTAAAGAACATATTTAATGGATATAAGTATAAGGGTGAAAAGTAGAGTAGTTCGTGATGAATCATCTAATTGGAACTATGGAACAAATGGGATAAAGTCTCAATAATTGATGTGTATAAATGTACAACCATGAAAGTGAAGAAAATCAGAATAATTTGTGTATAAATTTACAATGATGAGTGGGTCAATTAATCAATCAGGCTGATTGAAACCCAAATTTACATCTTATTACATTCACACTACCAAGAAAGTGATGGACACAACATATAACAATAGCATGCTAAATCACAAATTGCAAGGACCAAAATCAAAGGAAATACTCAATCACAAACTATACGTTTGTGATAATTACATGAACACTGAATACAGGATATTCTAGAGCACTAAACCTAGTTGCCTTCATCCAAAGTAAGAGCTTGAACGAACTGCAATGTGATGGACACAACATATAACAACAACATGCTAAATCAAAAATTGCAAGGACCAAAATCAAAGAAAATATTCAATCACAAACTAAAAGTGTGTGATAATAACATGAACACTGAATATAGGATATTCTAGAGCACCAAAACTAGTTGCCTCCGTCCGGAGTAAGAGCTTGAATAAACCCCAAAGTTCCAATTTGATCATATTTAATCAACTAAAGAACATATTTACTAGATATAAGTATAAGGGTGAAAAACAGAGTAGTTCCTGATGAATCATTACACTGGAACTGTGGAACAAAAGGAAGAAAATCACAATAATTGATGTCTATAAATGTACAACCATGAAAGAGAAGCAAATTGGAATAATTTGTGTATAAATTTACAGTGATGAGTGAGTCAATGAATGAATTACACCAACTGAAACCCAAATTTGCATCTTATTACATTCACACTGCCAAGAATGTGATCGACACAAGATATAACAACAACATTCTAAATCACAAATTGCAAGGAGAAAAATCAAAGAAAATATTCAATCACAAACTATATGTGTGTGTGATAATAACATGAACATTGAATACAGGATATTCTAGAGCACCAAAACTAGTTGCCTTCGTCTCAAGTAAGAGCTTGAATAAATCCCAAATTTCCAATTTGATCATATCTAAGCAACTCAATAAACGATTTACTAGATATAAGTATAAGTGTGAAAAGCAGAGTAGTTCTTGACAAATCATTGCATTGGAACTGTGGAACAAATGGATACAAATCTCAATAATTGATGTGTATAAACGTACAACCGTGAAAGAGAAGCAAATCAGAATAATTTGTGTATAACATTTACAATGATGAGTGAATCACTGAATCAATCACGCTGACTGAAACCTAAATTTACATCTTATTACATTTACAATGCCAAGAATGTGATGGACATGACATATAACAACAACATGCTAAATCACAGATTGCAATGACCAAAATCAAAGAAAATATCCAATCACAAACTATACATGTGTGATAATAACATGAACACTGAATACAGGATATTCTAGAGCACCAAAACTATTTTCCATCATCCGGATTAAGAGCTTGAATAAACCCCATTGCGATAGCACTGATAGCAGGCCACCGCTAAAGGGTTCTTAATGGTATATACTCACACCTAAGGTGAATTTTAGCATACAAACTAACAATTTCATCATACAAACTGACCTCCAAAAACAAGACCTTCAACTTTTTGTGAGAAACCCAAATTTACATCTTATTACATTCACACTGCCAAGAATGTGATGGACGTGACATATAACAACAACGTGCTAAATAACAAATTGCAAGGACCAAAATCAAAGAAAATATTCAGTCACAAACTATATGTGTGTGATAATAACATGAACACCGAATACAGGATATTCTAGAGCACCACAACTAGTTGCCTTTGTCTAGAGTAGGAGCTTGAATAAACCCCATTTTGACAGTAGTGATAGCAGGCCACCTTTGAAGGGTTCTTAATGGCAGCTGCTCACACATAAGGTTAATTTTAGCATACAAACTGACCTCCAAAAACAAGACCTTCAACATTTTGCGGGAAAGCCAATACATACAAAATCATAGTGAAAATAACTGAAAGTTAAGAAAACACCTAAAGACACAAAACCTGTAAAACTCTAAAAACCCTAAACCTGCAAAACCTGCAAAACCATAAACCTACAAAAACAAGGCGAAACCCTAAACCTACAAAAATAGAGAAAAACCCTAAACCTACAAAAATACAAGAGAAAAAATAACAAAAATTCCAATAGGAAGATGAGGTGTTGAAAAACACAAAAGGTGAGGTGTTGAAAAACATAGTGGCAATTTCTAGTAGGATTTTTCCTACTGGATAGATGTAGAAGCCATGTTCAAGAGTCTTCCATGTCCAAACCTTCTCCAAAGCTCACCAAACATTCTCCAAAGATCGCCAGACCTGCAACCAACTTGGAAAACATGAAAAAAGTAGGAAATCTGGCAATTGCATAAATATTAAAGACAATGCGAAACAAAAACCATAAAAACCTATGAATTTACCTTCAACCTCAAACTGACTAGAAATTGGTACCAGCTCCTTCCCAAACAACAGGTTGCGCAAATGAAACAACCACCAAGATATGTGTAAACCCTTGGCAGTCCAGAACAAACAACACTGACAGGCGAAATGAAACAAGAACAACAGAAACCTTGTTCTGTTAATGAGCGTGTGCAAGCAAACTAGAAGGGTAAGTAGGCCAACAATGGTGGACAAGGTGCACAGGTAATGGAGTCGTCCCATTCCATTATTAGCGGAGTGCTTCACCCAAACATTGGACTCGAACAAAAATACATAGAGCCGAGCAGACATCGTGACAAACAGGTGGAAGTAGGAGGTGGAATGCGTTAAAATTAGGTTTTTTAAGCTTGACACCCACCATAACACATGGCACAACACGTCGGGTAGGTGCCTTATGAGTAGGAATGGGAGCCACGTGCCCATAGCTAAGGTGGAGGGGAGGGCACACAAGTAATGGTGTCCCTCCCCTAGTGGGAAAAAACAAATCTTTGAAGGAGAGTAAAAGATGTTAGTGTTCCAACATAGCACTGAAAGGAACTATTTCCCTTGAAAAGAGAATTGCGTTCTGGGCATCTAGCCAATGTGAATGTCGCACACTAAATCTTAGCAGTTGATGGGAGCAAAAGGTCAAATCCATATATTGATTGAGAAAATTTTGTTAAATTTTAATGTAATAATAATAATTTAAGTTTGAAGTCTTTTTTTAAATTAGGTTTTTGTGGAGGCTAGCGTTTTCACTTAATGGAAGGATGGGATGTTTATTATTAGGATTGTGTCAGGTTTTTGGGAAATATATGTTGTCCGAGATTAATTATATATAATAGTACTATGATTTTGTTTGATTGGAAAGAAAGAATAATTGGTATCTTGTCTACCTTTGTTGACCTTTTTTTATTCACTTTATTGTTACTAAAATGCACAATTCTTATAAGTTTTGAAGTATTTCAATAATAGACTTGAATAAACTATTTAAATATCCATGTTAACTAATTTAATTTAATATCAATTTCATCTATATATATATATATGAATGTAAAAAGTAATTAAAACTAAATTAATAAGAGTAATAAGAGAGAGATGTGTAATTTATTCCAGTTTTAATGGGAAATTGATATGTGGCATTTAAATAATAATAAGAAGAAGAAAAAAGACAAAATTTGTTGAACCATACATAAAATATTTCAATATTTAAAGTTAAATAATATTGAGGTGAGAAGTTTGCAAATCACGATATTTGATGTTTCCGTGCCTTTGAATCAATATCGGTATTAGTATTGATTATCATAGATTGTAATTAAAATTTATTTTATTAATATAATATTTAATAATTAATTAAAATCCATATATTTCATAATTATTATTTCATTGTTATGTAATTACATATTATTAGTGATAAGGTTTTTTATATGTCTTTTTTACTTGGAATAATTGATAGGATCATTTAAATAATAATAAGAAGAAAGAAGAAATTTGTTGAATCATAAATATAATATTTCAATATAGAAAGTTAAATAGTATTGAGGTGAAAAGTTTGCAAGTCAAGAAATATGATGTTTCCAGGCCTTTGGATGGATATTGGTATTAGTATTCATTATCATAGATTGTAATTAAAATTTATCTTATTAATATAATTAATTAATCCATATAAATCTTGAGTATTTCTTGGCATTTTGTTGATGGTAAGGGGGTAAACCAGTGCCCTTATTATCTAGCCTATCAAAGGAGAGGAATATTAAAGAACTTCGCATGTTGCTGTAAATCAATTGAGCTAACCCTTAAAACTTATTTTATATTTTATTTATGAACCAAACTAAAATATTTATTAGCATTTATGATATACATTGTTTTTTAAATTTATTATGTTTTAAAAATGTATATATTTTTGGCCCCAGAATCTGGGATAGACTGTGATCAAGTGTTATGTTAAGGCACTCCTTGATGTGAAGTCACTTGTTCAATTCACCATGACCCGCATTGATATATTGGACATTAAGGAAGATGTAGTCCTACAAGCTTTACAATATTATATATATATATATAGATATATATATATATATATATATATATAATATATAATATATATATATATTATATATAATATTCAATTTTTAATAAATTTATGAATATTTTATATATATTATTTATCCATGAAATATAAAATAGTGCATGGTAAAATATGGATAAAATCAACATGACTTAGTCAAAATCCAAATTCAATATGTGTGTGAGATATTTTAAAAACATATTTCAATAGAAAAAGTTAATTTGCATAAATTTGGTAAGTGGTCTGCAAGCTTTGGAGAAAAGGCCTTTATGGAAGACTGGGAAAAAGGGTAAAGTTCCTCTTGGTTGTGAATCATGGAGAGGATGTAAGGTCACCATGAACTCTTTGATAAGCTAGTGGAGTTTTTAAATCATTAGGAATATATTACTATAATTGTTGTTACTAGGTAGGTAGATGTAGGTAATTCTAGATATGATACATTGATTCAATAAATTCATCTTACTTCTTCAAAAAGGTGGCATATATTACTATGGAAGGGACAAGGTGCACTTAAATGCAAAATGTTCATTTGTGTAGCTTTTGGGATGAAAAATATTGGCTTGAATATTCTTGTTAAGCTAAGATGGATAGGTCTTGAATTTTTTGTTCTATGTTAAATGAATGAGGAGTCTATTGCTCATTTATTTATTTAGTGTCCTTTTTTAATTTTTGTTTGGAAGGTAGTTTGGCTCCTGTTTTAACTTTGATGTGTAGTGAAATGGATGTTATATTGAAAAATTTCACTAGACTTGGAATCAAAGGTTTACTTTATCTTCCCTCAAATTCCTTCCAATTTTTGTATTATGGGGAATTTGGCTAGGGCCAAACATATTTTTTTTAATACTTTGTGGTTATTTCTAAAGGTAGTGCACATAATGAAACATTGTATTATCTTGAGCGAGTGAAATAGTCGAAAGGAAAAAAGATCAAGCTTATCATAGATGTGAAGCTTTTGACTGGTATAATATGGGGTCTCTTTGATGGGGTCGGTGAAATGGATGTTTTTCTTGGGGATATAGTCATTTTCTTCTCCCAAAATCTAATGATTAAATGCAAATTAGGTATTGGCCAAGGCACAAATTTTACACATGAACTCCATTGTCCTTTGGAAGTATGTATAAGTATTTAGATTATATGGGGATTCAAAATTCCTTGTGGACTAGTCAATGGAAGAGCTAACTTAAGGGTGTTTCATTTATAATCATGGCAAAGTAAAATCCCTCAACTATAGGATCAATATAATGATGTGCAACTTCTTCATATATACAAAGTCATAGCAGATATGCCACCTAAAGAAGCTCTGTTATGATATGTTTGGTTAGAATCCATCTAAGAGGTTTCTAAATATAATGTGTTGTTGAATTTATCCTTTAATCTGTTTATTTCTATTCAAAATAAGATTTAGTTAAGTTAAAAGATATGTTTAAGTTCTAAGGTATAAATCACAACCCAATATTTTAAATTATTAAATATACTACTATGCAACCAAAAAAATTGTACATTCTCATTTCCTATAAAATATCTAAAATATGTTTTCCCTTTTGGTGAAAATAATATTTTTATTTAAATTTTAATGATTTTTCAAAAAAAATATCTACAATCAATGTAACACTACACATTTGTATCCCCAGTTTAAGCAAGATACATTATAGAGATAATAATTAGATTCATGGAACATGGCTCCTCGAACGAACGGAGTTTGTAAGCATCTATGAATGTTTGCAGAGATTCCCTTTCGTCATTACTTTTTGTCAAAGGCATCTTTATATCAACCGAGGGTGGATGTACGGGTGTTGACCATTTAATTATTTGTACAAGTGGACAGTGACGATGGTGTTTGAAGGGATATCCTTCGTCTGAGTCTAAAGCAGGGAGTGACAGCATGGAGGTGAAGCGTCCTGCATCGTGGCGATGGCCCCTGGGGATTTTTTCGTTAATGTAACCTGCCATTTGTGAAAGAAGATGCAGATTGAGCTGAGTTGTGATTAATTTAAGAGTGGAAGCCCTCTCACTGTATGAATTATGTGGCTCTGCTAATAATGCTAGTCGAGGATTGTAAGTCATAGATCACAATGAAACTATTGAGATTTTCTGTTTTAAATAAAATAGGCAAAAATCTCAGTAGGTGACAACAATAGAAATTTGTTGCTAGATTAGCTCCAAGTTGTTGGGAGAGAGTTAATGCATCCTATATTTGATGTGAGAGGATTTATGAGGCAATTTCATTCTCCTTCCTATAAAATAGGTATCCATACGGATTGTTTTTTGGTGTGAGAGTTTGTGAGGAATTGATTAATTATGTAATCTCCTGTTTGATTAATAAAGATTGTTGATGCCTATGTTTTGTAGACGTAGCCCAGATTGGTTGGGTGAACCACGTTAAATTGTTGTGTCTCCTGTGCATGATTTTAATAGCTGTGTATATTTTTTTTGGTTGTTGTGCATCTTGGCTCCAACAAATGGTATCAGAGCAATGTTGGAGTGCTGAAGCGCAGAATTGTTGGTGCGTGATTCAACTGTTGTCCAACGGAACTACTACATGAAGGAGCGCAGGATTGTTGCGTGGTTGGGGGTGATATTCATCCAATACTTATGTGCTGGTGTGGTGTGGATAATCCATTCACTACTGGTGCGTATTGCTGTGGAAGGGGCGTATGACTGTGCGTGGAGGATGGTGACATTGCGCTGGCCGTGTTGAAATCCTGTCCGCTTGCGTGGAGGTGCTATTGATTGCACTGCTACGTGGAAGTAACCTGCAACGTTGCCACCAGAAAACGATTGCACTGCTGCGTGGAAGTAACCTGCGTTGGAAGTAACCTGCAACGATTGCACTGCTGCGTGGAAGTAACCTGCGTTGGAAGTAACTTGCAAACGATTGCCCTTTTCTGGCAACCAGTCCCACAACATAATTTGTGTATAAGTTTGTTGATTTCTGGAGTGAAGGTACAGTGAGACAACCATTCATGGGTGCTTCTAGTGCGCTGAGTGGAGTTATTTAAATTTATTGCTGCGTGCAAGAATTTTTTAAACCTGAGTGAAGTTTTTTTTTCAGCGTGCCAACCTTTAATGCGTGGTGTTGGTAAAACTGTAGTTGTTGTTTGTTTTTGTTCTGAGTGTTTTTCCAATAGCGCAAATTTGTTGGTTAAACAATAGCTCAAAATAAATAGAAAGGCACATTGTTCCAGTGCACTATGATACTCAGTTTTTTGTATTGTAACACAGTTTTCTTTTAAAACAGCAAAGGCAGTGTCATATAAGGCATAGGTAGTTTTTTTTATATATATTAATTGCTGGTGTTTTTAAAAGTTGGATTTGGAGATTATTGTTTTTGGTTGATACAAGATGGCGAAAACTCAGAGTGCCTAGTTTGAAATTGAGAAGTTTAATGGCAAAAATAATTTCGAAATATGGAAGGTGAAGATGTATGATTTGCTTGTCTAACATGGCGTGGCAAAGGCATTGTTGGGCAAATCCAAACAGCCTTACAACATCATAGATAATGAGTGGGACGAGATGGATGAAAGAGCGATAAGTGCTATTCCAGTGTGTCTGGCTGATGATGTCCTGTTTAATATCGTGTTGGAAACAACAGCTGCTGGTTTATGGACGAAACTGGAGAAACTGTACATGACCAAATCCTTAACCAATAGGATTCTCCTAAAGGGATAGTTGTACAGTTTGCGAATGAAGGAAGGTACATTGATTGCTAATCATTTAAATTCTTTTAATACTCTTCTTGTGCAATTACAAAGTATAGAAGTAAAAATTCAATCAGAGGATCAAGCTATTACTTTATTATGCTCTTTGCCCGAGTCATGGGATCATTTTGTTACTTCTATAAGTGTTAGTTCATCGGAAACTATTGAGTTTGATGATGTAGTTGCATCCTTATTATCGGAAGAAACAAGGAGAAGGTCGCATTCTGAAACCTCTACATCAGAAGCTATGATGGTTAGAGGTCGTTCGAAAGAAAGACGCTCTATGAGGCCGAGCGACTCACGTTCAAAGTCGAAAGGGAAGAAGAGTAAGCTGAACTATTGGATTTGTGGCAAATCAGGGCATTTAAAGAAGGACTGCTGGAAGCGACAACAACAAAGTTCTAAAGTAGATTCTTTGACAGAGAAGAAGGAGGCAAATACAACACATACAGGTTTGACATCTGGTTCATGTATGAGTGATGAAGTATTATGAGTTAATGTGTCAAATCATGATCAACATTGGTTATTAGATTCTGGTGCATCAAACGAGATGTGTATCCATAAAGAATGGTTTAAGACATATAAATCAATTAATGATGGAGTTGTGTACATGGGTAATGATGTAACATGCAATATTGTGGGGATTGGGAGCATACAACTGCAAATGTTTGATGGGACAACTAGAATATTAACTGATGTGAGGCATGTACCAGAGTTAAGGAAAAATTTGATTTCATTACGAGCACTTGATTCAAGTGGATATAAAATTGTAATTCAAGGTGGAGTAATGAAAATTTACAAAGATATTTTACTAGTTATGAAAGCTAAGAAGGTAGCAAATCTATTTCAGTTAGAAGGAAGTACAGGATCAAATTTTGTGTCTATGGTGTCTAAACATGACAGTAGTTCCATTCACTTATGGCATCAAAGATTGGGGCATATGAGTGAAAGAGGGTTGAAAATTTTGGCTAGTCACAAGTTACTTCCAAATCTAAATTATGGAAAGTTAGATTTCTGTAAGCATTCTCTATTTGGAAAACAAAGTAAACAAAAGTTTAAAACATGAAAACATACTAGTAAAGGAATACTTGATTATATCCATTCAGAAGTTTGGGGTCCAAACTCTACAACTTCATATGGTGGTTCGTCATATTTTGTATCATTTATTGATGACTTTTCTAGGAAAGTGTGGGTCTACATGTTGAAAAGGAAGTCTGATGTTTTTTCAGTTTTCAAGCAGTTTAGAGCATTGGTAGAAAACAACACTTGTAGAATAATAAAGTGTTTAAGAACTGACAATGGTGGTGAGTTTACTTCCAAGGAGTTCGACAGCTATTGCAAGGATGCAAGGATTGAGAGACATAAGACCACGGTTTATACTCCTCAGCAAAATGGAGTTGCTAAACGCATGAACAGGATTGTTCTAGAGAGAGCAAGGAGTATGCTGAGTAACGTCGGGTTGCAAAAGGAGTTGTGGACGGAAGCGGTGGCAACATCTTGTTATGTGATAAACCAATTTCCATCGACGGCGATAGGCTGCAAGATTCTGCAAGAGGTATGGAAAGGACACCCTTGTGACTATTCTAAACTCAGAGTGTTTGGTTGTGATGCATATGCTCTAGTCCCTAAACATTAGTGAACTAAATTAGATCCCTAAAAGGTATATCTTTGTTGGGTATGGTGTTGGAACAAAGGGATATACATTGTGGGATCCTACTACCCGCAAAATCATCATTAACAGAGATGTAAAGTTTAATGAATCCTCTCTTGTACAGTTAGATGTAGATAGTAGATTGAAACAGGATGATGTATCT